>VYZW01060947.1:98750-121476 GCA_013401315.1 Balaeniceps rex
CCTCCTCCCCCCCCCCTCCTCCCCGCCTTGGCCGGGGGAGGTGGGGGGGAAGCCGCCGAGTGTGCGCCGAGGGCAGGTGGCTGCCCCCCTTCCTCTTCCCCGGGGCTGCCAGCGTGCCGGTGAAGCGGGTGTGCACGGCCCCCCCGCCGCCTCCCCTAAACGCACCTGGACGCCAAATGTCGCCAGCCACGTGCTCCTCCGGGAGGAGAATCTGCCCTGTTTGCGGGAGCGAGGGGCCCCGCTGCTACCTCCCTTTCTCCTCCATGAGCTGCAGGGCATTGCCTCGTCCGCCCCAGCGCAGCACAGCGTGCTCTGCCCGCCGCGAAAATCCCCAGGTCTGAGGCTTTCTGCAATAAAATAAAAACGTCCCTGGGTGAACTTGAGTTGCATGTTTGATAAGGAGGTCGGAAACAAAATCTGGGGACAGCGTGTCTTATTCTCCCGAGCAGTGGGAGATAAGACTGTGGCCTGTCTGTGCTGTCTAGTTAAATCCTGCCTTTGGCTTCGTGTGGGTGTCTGTTCTCCACTGGGGTCCTTAGAGGACAACGATCATCCGGGTAGATTGACAGGGTCTGCCCTAGAAACTTTGCCAATTTAGTAGCGTTGCTTCAGGGTGCAACACGTTTTAAAGCGTTGCTTTCAAGCTAGCTGAAGTCCTAGCACAGTTTATCACACCAGTTTGTTCTTAGCATGGCTTATTTGCCAAGAGAACCGTTGATGATGTAGCTTCTATAGCCTCATGTATATGTACATATATATGAACATATACTGATAGAACTAGAACACTTAAGTCATTTTCAGCGCAGGCAAGGGCCTCGTGAGGAGGGGCGGGCTGGTGAGATCAGCTGCGGGAGGAGCATGCCATTGAAGTAGATCGCTGATCTTTAAAATTTAACTTTTGATATAGTAACACTGGTGCTCTGTGTTTTAATGACGGGCGTGAAGCAATCCCTTGGAGGACTACGATCCAGCACATGTAAAAATCTTCTGTTTGTAACTTTGGCTAGCTACAGCCGGTGCAAAGAGTTAGGATTACAATGCTGCTAATATTTTAAGTAAACAAGACAGGGGCTCGATACGGGGGTCTGTGAAAAGCATTCCGAAGTAGAGGTACGCCTGTGCTTGATAATTGGTTGTGGTGTTAAGGCAGCCAGAGAGCTTTTGGCAAATACAGTTTACTGGCATCCTGTGCTTGCTATTGAAATACTTCCCTGAGGAATGAAATGTGGGAGCTGTTTTCTGACAGGCCCACAGGCATTTAGGGCAGAAATTAAGTATACAGTGCAAAATTGAGATGAGAACCTTGGTAGGCAGTGTCATCTTCAGAAGGAGTATTTATCATCTTTTATTCTGGCAGGCTGTGAAAAACTGTTACTAAATGGGCCAAGGATAGAGTTAAAATTGCAGTAAAATGTAGTGCCTTTCAGTGCTGTGACTCAGATTATCTTTGTGATCTCCAGGGTTAGCATCATTATGTCCTTCTGAGAACAAGATCTGATAGGGACTGAGAAGGTTCTTACATTATTATGGCTGAGTATTATGCGTCCTTTAATGAGCGTGCTTCTGGTCTGTCATGATACATACTGGTTAATCGTTTATTTTTGTAGGTAAGCGACATTTGATGTTCATGTGCAAGAAAACAACAAAATGTAAAATCATTGTGTGTTTTCTTAGGTCAGGGTGAGGAGTAAGTTGATGAAAAAATGAAGTGTTCTTAAGATAAATGTAAAACCCTGAATTACAAAGGATGTTTTAAAGTTAAAGAGCAGGAAGTGTGAGAGGTGTCATTACAGTAGTAACCACAGCAACAGTTAACACTTAGTTTAAGTTGTGAATAAATTTTGTGTGCATTTTGCTGCAAACGGAAGGGGCCTGGTTTTTTGTTGCTTTAGGCTTCAAAGATTAAAGTTATAGGCTGCCTTTTCACTAATGCAGCAGGTACTTGTGTAGTGATAGTATAAATCAAATATCTCATTAAAAAGTAATAGTAAGAATTCTTCCCTTGTTGATCAACTGAGAAGAGAAGAAATGTGAGGGAGAAGGAGGCAATGGAACTAGGTATGTTATTTCAACAGTGTGTTGTTCATATGTGTAGGCAAGGGTCCAGGAAATGAGAGGCAGTAAAAGGATGGAAGCAGTGAGAAGTCTGCTGGCTATTTTCAAAATATATGAAAGTAGGAAAAGAAGAAAGAGATAGGAGGAGGGAGTGCTGCGTAGTTGGGGAAGGAGAGACAGTTTCACTTCGCTTTGCTGAATTCTTGACATGTAGTTTGGTTTGACACCTAAACTTTGTGAGGTTTTTTTTGTTACAACACCTCTCTCCTCCACCAGTATGCAGTGTAGGCAATTGTCTAGCCCAGAACACGCCGACTCGAGGGGTAAAACAGGAAGAGAAACAGGTTCATAGCTACTATTTGATTCACTGAAGATAATGACAGAACTGAGACGGAGATACTTTTTGCTTCTCAGTCAAGTTCTATGTTCTTGAAATTACAGTTCTAGTTTTGTTACTCAATGGAAGTAAGGTGGCATTATGAAAGAGGTAGGTCCTTGATTAAACAGCAGCTCTTACTGTGTCATTCTGACCTCAGTGTCAGCAGATATTGTCAAACCTTGCGACAATAATCGCATGCTTTTTTAACTTGTCTTGCCAGATACACAGGCTGAGGTGTGCCTTTTACCGTATTGGAACTGAAGCGCTATGGAGCAGTACACGGCGAATAGTAACAGTTCCACGGAGCAGATCGTTGTGCAGGCTGGACAGATTCAGCAGCAGGTATGGAAAGTGATAACGGGCGAGCTGGCATTGCCAGTGCTGAGTTACAAATCTTTTTGTACTTCACGGAGTTTCACAGAAACAGCAAGATGCTTCGTGATGCTGTCTGGATATGCGTTTACCTGACTTCTGTCACCTGATCAGTGGTCAGTGATCTGACTTGACTTGAAGCCAGAGTAAATAATGTTTTTAAAAAAATGACTTATTATAAAATTAAATAAATAAAATTGCAGGTATAAAGTTACCAAATTTCAGTGTAGTAGGGAGCTTGCAAACTGGTAGTGGCATGAGGAAAGTAACAAATCCTCTCTGAAAATGGAGGAAACAGAATATTAATACAAACAGTCAGTTGTCCACAAGGAACAATGTAGATTCCCCCCAAAACTGAAATAGGTTTTGTTCAAGCCCATAGAGGCTTTTTCCAGCTTTCTCAAAAAGAAGTATTTATTGAGAGCCTTTGTTTTAGAACTACAGGTGGATCACGATCACACACTACAGGAATTGCAACAAAACATGTAGCTTTGGATGAATTCATCCATTCCAGAAAGAAGTTTCTGGTTCATGTTATAATGTGCAGATGAGTAGGGCTGGGTTTTTTTAAGGGCTTAATAGATTTTTACTGTTGTTAAGCTTCACCCATTCAGATATAGTAATGCATTTTCAGATGAGCTGTGCTGGTGCTGAATTTTTGTTGCAGCTTATGTTTGTTCTAGTTCAGGGCAAGAGGAGTTTCTTAGTTTGTCATGCAAATGAATGAGCCACTGGATGATGTTTTCGGTGAGATATACTTTGCTTTGTCATCAGCTTATTTGAGTGTTTGGTAGCAGGGATCAGCTTCTTCCATTGAATTTAGTTGAAGTTGACTTTTTGAGTCAGAACAAGATTGTACTTGAGGTTAAAAAAAAATATATTAAGAATTATCAAAAATACCTGCTTCCAGCAGATAACCAAAGATATATTTGGTTTTATTGACACTTTGTAGGTAAAAGGGAGGCAAAAACATACCTTGGTTTTGTTTCATTTTCAGTACGTCAAATACAACAAGCCTGTGTTGTATTTGACATGAAATGTTTTTCTAAAATTTTTTTAACAGGCCTGTTGTAGTACAGCTTTTAGTAGAGAGATGTCCTTCATCTCCCAAATGCTAACACAGTTAACACAGATTATTTTGGGACTCTTACTAAAGAGGCTAAAGATAGAAAAGGCTTTTAGATTTAACTGCTCTTGCAACCTCTCAAGATTGTCCTTCAAGGTCAGTGGTGGGAAGACATTGATGTAGGGGTGACAGAGATGAAGCTTAGCCTGTAGTCATCTGTGCTGCTGTTCTGTGCAGAAAGGAATTTATGGCCTTTATTGTAACTAATAAGTCTGACAAAAATCTGGAAATCCTTCACGGTAAGAAAGCTGGGCAGTGAAAGGAAACATTAAGCAGAAAGGTAGCAGTCTAAACCACCGCAGCTGAGATTTTAAATTCTGCAAAATAATCTCTCGTTCTTTGTAAGTGATTTTTGTTTGGGATATTGAAGCCTGTCAGCATCATATGCAGTTTTGTTGGTATTCCATTCTTAGGTTTGCTAAACGTATTCACATTCCTTGCGTTCCAAGAGCGGTGTATATGAATTTTAAATTCACCCTCTTCCAGCAAAGTGTCGTTGTCTCTTGTCAGAGCTGTGCATTTCCATGTTTCAAGCTATTCCTGTTCCTATTCCCAGCAGCAGGGTGGTGTCACTGCTGTCCAGTTGCAGACTGAGGCCCAGGTGGCATCCGCCTCAGGCCAGCAAGTCCAGACCCTCCAGGTAGTGGTGATCTCTCTAATTGTGTTTGTGAGCACTGCATGACTCTTGCCATCGCCACATATCTAATGCTGTGTTTTTTCCAGGGTTTGAAAAAGGAACTGGAAAATTTGTCAGCAGTAGTATCTGTGCTTTATGCTAGCGGTAGGGCTTTCCACGAAGAGCATGGGATTATAGCTTTTCATTGGATCTCAGGTGCATGCCAGAAACCCTGATGCATTCATGAATTCCTGCTGCTGTAATTCTGAAAGTGAATAGTGGTGGAAATGGGACTTTTAAACACCAAGATGAGGAAGTAACAGTCAAGAGATATAACCTAAAGATCTCCTGTAGTTTGGAGGAGGTTAGATTTCTGATATCCACTGTGAGTAGTTCTGTGTCTTCACTACATCAAAGACAGACAGAGAGGTAGTGGATGACCCATGAGCTTGAAGAGGGAAACTTTTTCTTCTGTGATTAAAAAGGGCACCTGGGGACAATATTGGCCTCTGTGGGATTGAGAGATCCGATTTCTTATTTATGTGTGAACAACACAGGGAAACCCAGGAGAAGTATCTATCCTAACAGTAAATACATCACAAATTGGAAAGAAATGCAAGGTTATTTCAAACCCCGATTTGTTTCAATGTGAAGTACTTTCTGTCTTGCAAACTTCATTTCATTAGCTCACGTAGGCGGCTTTTAAAGGAGTTGATAAACCCTGCATAGCCATAGCAGTTTAGTAGTGCATTTTTCACTCAGTATTTTGGTTTTGTTTGTTTTTTAATTCTTCAGAGAAGGAGAGTTCCAAGAAACTAGAATGGTCTTGCCAGGTGTAAAGTTAAACACAGCATTTTTTATGTTCAGAGTCAAAATATGAAAAGCTGGATTACTTGAATTGCTTGGGTCACTGTGGCCTCCTGGTCGTTGTTATGTGCCCCCCTTCTTTTTTTTTTTTTTTTTTTTTTTGGCTTGCTCTAATACATTAACAAGAATCCTGGAATGTATCATTTTTCTTTCTGCTTATTGGACATTGTATGGCTGACTGCTTCTCTGTGGCTGACATGAGCATGCTTACTCTCTCTGCTGTATTTCAAAACAAGTACTACCGATTTTTGTTAGGGACTTGTATGCGATAGTTACAAGGCTGAGGAACAGAACAGTGTCGCAAAGGTGTTAGGTAAAGTCACAATATTCTATGTAGGGCATCGATCACTGAGGTGTACAACTGTGGTTGTTTCTGTAGATGTGTTAGCATATAATTCTCTAAGGTATTGGAACTATGCAAAGTGAAGTTTTTTTTAGGTAGTTCAGTATGTACTGAAAATCTGTACCGATGTCTAGTCTGGTATTCTACGGTGGTTGAAGAGTGAGCATTCGCTATTGCATGGTCTTGAAATTTACAGGTAGAAAACCCAAGAACTTGGTGCCTTTTTATCATGTTGTGTTGCTCTTGTTTCTAAACAACTCGGAGCATGGTAAAGAGTGATTACCTAATTCATAAGACTCATTTCACATTTAAGCTGTGGAGGTATGCTATTTTCAAAGATATATTTTGGGGAGTTCGGGGACTTAGCAGGTAAGGGTGTTTAAACAGAGAGGCTTTCCCCTTGCTTTTCTTTTCATTGGCCTTTTTCCTAGTGACCAGAGACATACATGGTCCAAGAGTCCAGAGACTCTTACGGTGAATTTATAAATCTGCTCTAAGCCTTGTTGGGCCAAGAAGCGGCTCTTCTTGGCTGCTGCTCATTTTCTCTCGCTCTTTCTTACGGAACTACATTTTGTGGTGTTGTATTTATAATTTCACTTAATAACCATGAAAAGATTCTCTAAGAACTTTGCATGCTATATATTGGTTACGAAATGGAAATGTTGTAAGCTCGTAGTTGGAGAGAGTTGAACCCACCTCAGAATCTGTCTGTCAGAGTAGCATATCTGAAGCTTTTTCTCATTAGGAATCCCAATTAAAGATTAGTAATAGTGATGTGGATAATGAAGTTTCTTTTGTTGTACTTTGCTCTCAGGCTGTGCATGAAGATAGCTGTTGTGTCTGGAAAATTTAGCCATGCTTTTCGTGCTTTATTGCAATTAGACTTGCAAGTTTTGGTTAGACTGCAACAGAACAAGATAATTTACTAAATCCAGTAACATCACAGAAAAAGTTTTAGAAACTAAAGATATTTGATGCTGATTATGAACCCAGGTTAGTGACTGTTGCTCAGGTTCTCTGGTCACCGCATTACAATGGGTAAGCATTTAGCCTCATGTGGTAGCCACTTCAGTTTCTGGCTTCATGTCACCAGACTTTTTCATTGTTCTGTTTGCCTTTTCTCCTGTTTCCTAGGTCCAGGGTCAACCACTAATGGTACAAGTAAGCGGAGGTCAGCTGATCACATCGACCGGCCAGCCGATCATGGTGCAGGCTGTGCCTGGGGGTCAGGGCCAGACGATCATGCAAGTCCCAGTTTCTGGAACACAGGGACTGCAGCAGGTGAGATAACCCTGATTTTATTTAAGATAAACTGCGGAGAATGAACTGTGATGTTCTCACCTTGTCAGATAGTACATTTGCCTCAGCACTCTTAAAATAAACTGGGCAAAGACGGTTGTTCTCCAGCTATGGATCTGGCAGTGAGCTGCGCGTTAAGAATGCAATGAAAATTCCTTGTGTATTTGATTTTTGTATTCTATGGGATGGTGCAAACCTTTTAAATGAAGTCCATTGAAATACAGCTGGAGTTGTTTTGGGTTTTTTTTTATTTTTATTTTAACTGGCCCTTGCAGTGTAGTTGGTGATCTGGTGCCTACTCAATTTATGGCTCAGAAAGAGGAATTTTATTTATTTAAGAAAGCTTCTTGAAAATAACTCTTGTGCTTGAGTTCATCTAATACGTGATGACTGAAGATGAATTTAAACATTGCACAGAAGGTAATACTGTAGAAGGTATAGAAGATGGATTTTATTAGAAGCAATTATTTTGAAATATTTGTCTAAAAGACAGTTTTTAAATTTAAACAGGTGCTTGAAGTGTGTTCCTCAAAAGCAAAGGGAAGAACTGTAACAGTGGCGTAATGAAAGTGTTCTAGTGATTTGAGAATGGGATTTAGGCATCAAGTTCAGCACAGTCCAGGAAGGCATATGATGTCTTGGTGTTTTGAGAGGTTTATTTAGTGTTTATTTAAAATTTCTTTGGTTGAAAACCAATATATTTTGTGTTAGGTTCTTTACACTCTGGTTGTTGGAGGAAAATCCGTAACTGGGTTTTTAAGCACAAGTTTCAAACCGTATTCCAGTTTCTCTTTTTTAATCTTAAGAAATATTCCACATTGGTGGAAAGACTTCTCTGCAAAGTGAAGACAACTTTTATATATATCCAGGAGTACTTCTGTATGCTGGATAATTAACACTCTACAGATACCTTAAATCTTAGTCCTCTTTTTTTTCTTTCACCTGAGTATTACTATTCCTAGTTACACGTGAATAACTTATTTCTTTTGACCATTTTATTGTGTAAGCAGTGGAGAGCTGCTAGGGCATAATGACACTAGCATGTTATGTTTCCTCTGTTCTGTATGGTAGTGACTGCTGTGTCACAGGAAGGAATAAACTAAAACTCTTCATTTTAAAGTGGAAAAAGAGAAGAATCAGTGCTTTCTTTTTCTTTGCAACAGTAAATCATCCTCAGAGATGATTTGGTAATGCTGAGGCCAAGGAGGGAGAAATAAGAGGCATAGTTAATGTTCCTTTCTGACTCTTTCTTCCACAGATTCAGTTGGTCCAGCCAGGTCAGATTCAGATTCAAGGTGGGCAGGCTGTGCAGGTACAGGGGCAGCAGGGCCAGACCCAGCAGATCATTATACAGCAGCCACAGACTGCAGTTACTGCTGGCCAGACACAGGTAACTGCACCAGCATGAAAGGGTTTTCTTGAGAGAAACAGGAAGAGAAACTTGACAAATGACTTAATGGTGTGGTTAAGTAAAAAAAGGGGAAAAAAAAAAAAAGAGGCATTGTTAATATTGAGGAGAACTTTGAGAATAAATTTCATATTTTTGTAGTGTTTTCATACATAACTCTGGGGCAGAATAAATAGATTGCATGTTTTTATCCATTGTGTTTCTGTATTTTATTGGTTTGTGGTTGTTTGTGTCTATTAGTTGAAATTTGAAGTATTGCTAATTTCATACTTGCGCCATTTTGTGAATTAGTCTAGTCATACCTGGGTTTTCTGCTGATTCTTTTGTTTAGGACCAAAATTAAATTTCTGAGCAGAATAGTTCTTCCTTTAACATATTCATAGTGAGACAGGAAACCTAGAACTTGTTTCTTTCAATATTAAATACTACACTGTTAGAAAAAGTATGCTATATGTGCTTTAGGTATTTTATCTACAGTTCAATTGGTTTGTGCTCCATCCTATTTCTTGATGCTGGTAATAAAGCAAAAGAAATAGATGCCTGAAACACCTTAAGCACCATGTGTTAATACAGGAATTGTAAAATTTGAAAAACAAGCAGTTTGTAAAGTTACTGTGTTCTTTGTTTTGTTTAGACCCAGCAACAAATAGCAGTTCAAGGACAACAGGTAGCACAAGCAGCTGAAGGCCAGACCATAGTCTATCAGCCAGTTAATGCTGATGGAACCATTCTCCAACAAGGTAGGAGCTTTGGTGTGAAAAGAGTCAGGACTTCTTAATATCTCTTTGATAGATTTTTATCAACTTGTAATTATTGTCAAAGAAAACATTGAGTTGCAATGCTAGTAGTGCTGTGACGGCTGTGACACGAATTGTTGGCATAGGGAATGGAAGAAGGGGTGTTTATGTTGTTATACAGGAATTCAGCCTGCAGTTCTTTCCCCAGAAAAATAGAATATGGCTCATTTCTTTGGCAAGTGCTATTAGAATAGAAACACTTAAGTTTGCTTTCAGACATTAAGAGTACACGATCTCTTATCTAACACTGGGATTACTGTGCAGATACAAATGCAAAAAATAGGAAGCATGAGGACCAGGTCATGGAATTTAGTTAATAATTTGTAATGCTTTTCTAAATCTTTTTGCATGTTATGGAAGGATGAATGAGTAAAAAACAGAAGCGGGACTAATGGTGTTCCCTTCTTTTTGTGTGCGTGTTTTTGGGTTTTTTTTTTCTTTTGTGTTTTATTTTCTTAAAGTTACAGTCCCTGTTACAGGCATGATCACCATTCCAGCAGCCAGTTTGGCTGGAGCACAAATTGTCCAAACGGGAGCCAACACCAATACAACCAGTAGTGGACAAGGGACTGTCACAGTGACGCTGCCAGTTGCTGGAAATGTTGTCAATTCAGGTGGAATGGTTATGGTATGTATTTAACTTTCCATTGATCTTTTTAAAGGTTGAGGTTTAAGATGTCTGTACCCAAACTGTTGTCTGAGATTCATGTCACCTTAATACAGTCAGTCTTCTCAGTAGCTACCATTACTTTAAAGCTTAAACAATGTAAGTTTTCGGTTTTAATGGCCTGTGTCCTATTGCGATCTATGTATTCTGTACTTTCTCCCACAGCAGATTATTGAGATCAGAAATTTAGAAACTGAAATTCAAAATAAGATGTTAACTGATCAGTAGAAGTTTAAACATATTAGATCAACTATTGCTTTTTTCATGAGGATCCCTTAGTATTTGTTTTTCTGATTCATAAGAGGTCTTTTTCTGCCAGTTCTTATTTCATTGTAGTGTGCTGCCTTTTAACGTGAATTTTATCATTTGTCCCCACTAGATGTCAGCAGCTCTACAACTAATATTTACTTAAGAAATGCTCTGAAATTATCATATAAATTAAATAAATGATAACCAAAAAGAAAGGGAAGCCATGGGCATGTCCTGTGTGCTTAACTGTACAAGAAGCAGTAATGTGGTCATAGAATTGTATATTGAATTAAAATTTTACCAGTATCAGAAAAAAAAACCCAAGCAGAACTGATACGTAATTGATTTGTTTAAATTTGTTCTGCAGTTTGAGAACAACTTTATTACTCCTTTCAATTTAAGTAGGTGCATTATCTGAATAAAACCCAAACCCTTTCCATTTAAACTTTTTTTTTAATTACTTTTTTTGCATTCACTTTGTTCTGAGCTGCAATTACTAAAAACATATTTTTCTCTGCACAGATGGTACCTGGAGCTGGATCAGTACCAGCTATCCAGAGAATACCTTTGCCTGGAGCAGAAATGCTGGAAGAAGAGCCCCTCTATGTAAATGCCAAGCAGTATCACCGGATCCTTAAGAGGAGGCAGGCGCGTGCTAAGCTTGAAGCAGAGGGAAAAATTCCCAAAGAAAGAAGGGTGAGAATGTAACTCAGTTCTAATACAGGGTTGCTCTGAGAAAGGCACAGACAACCACCTGTGCTGGAAAATGAGGACTGGAATCTTAAAGTGTTCTTCAATTTATTTTTTTTGTTGTTGTTCTTCATAAACTACATCAGAGTAATTTTTTTAAGTCCCTTGGTGGCGGTCCTGCTTCCTTTGCATGCTTTTAATTGTTGAATATATATGTAGCTGTATTGCAAATGGGCATTTACTGCAAACACTTCATCTTTGGGGAAGGGGGAAGGATGGGCACTGGGTAGGCTTTTCTAGCGGTCAGGAATTTCTCCTACTGAAAGTACTGAACTAGAAATAGTAGGCTGGTCTCCGATTACCTCCTTTCTTTTGTTGCAGAAATACTTGCATGAATCTCGGCATCGTCATGCCATGGCCAGGAAGCGGGGAGAGGGTGGACGTTTCTTCTCACCAAAGGAAAAAGACAGCCCTCATATGCAGGTAAGTAGAATTTTGTCTGTTTTTCAGACAACTGCTACTTTCAGTTCTTCAGAATACACTTTAGACGTGTCTTTGTACCGTTTTGTTTGGTTTTTTTGGGTGAGGCTGCTGACTTTGTCCCTCTCTGCCTTTGAATTTATGTTTCGGGCATTGTAAAGAAACCTCCTGTCTCACTACTTGTAGAAAGCAAGTGTCTATTTGCCTTGAATAATTAAATTATAGTAATAGTGATAGACACGTATTCACTTTGTTTTACAAACAGAGAATGCTTGTGTTTGTTTGTCCTAAGAAATATAGTCTTTGCAGCCTTTCTGGTTGCATACCAGAAGTATTTTTTTAGGACATGAATTAAAGGTAGAGATACCCTATCTTACATCTGATGGAAAATTAAAAAATGTGAATATCTGATTCTTAGCTGCACATTGTTTTACATTAAAAGTGCAAGACAGGTTTTCAAAGGAAGGGACACAATAGAGTAGAATTAGCAAATTCTGTTGATTAGTGCTTTAAAGCAGTCCTGTGGCTTTAGCAGAAGAATATTTCTTATTCTGAGGTGGAATCCTTCCCAAATACTAGACCAATAGTAGGTCTTCCCTATTGCCAGAAACAACACGTTACTAGGAACTATTAGGATTTGTATATCCCATTCTCTTACACTGGGCTGTAAGACCCAGGAAAAATATGACATGTTTAGAGATCAAGAGAGGGGGCAGGATTATCTCCTCTTGATAGAGTTGTGTGTGATTCTCTCTGCTGTTATGGAAAAATGTTGAAGTTACAACATGATATGTATTTTGAATCTGTAGGATCCGACTCAGGCCAATGAAGAAGCAATGACACAGATGATCAGAGTCTCCTAACCACTGCTTAAAGAAAAAAAATAACTGAATAGAATTCCCGTCCCTTCTGCAAGTCTGTCCTACCTTTCCAGTGTATCAAGCGAGTCTTTCAATGGGACAATCGCCATACCGCAGCCTATCCTTTTCTACAGAACAAGCACCACGTTTTCACTATGTGGTCGAGATTTTAACTGCAGTTGACTCAACAAATAGAAACTTAATGACTTTCTCGGTATACTCTGCTGATCCAGCGCAGGGATTTCAGAGTCTGACTGCTCATGCCTTTTTTTTTTGTTTGATTTTTGGGTTTTTTCCCCTTTTAAACATCTCTTGCATTAAGATTGGCCATGGGTGAGAGTGTGCCACTGACTCGGTGATCAGCAATAACTCTGGCATGCTGAGGCAGGGCCAGCAAAGACCTCTTGGAGTTACGGCCCTTCTGTACAGAGACATAATCCGGTTTATAGCAACCAGCACTGATGTGGCTACACCACAGTATTTTGTTTTCCCAGCAGAGACTTGTTATTTACGTCCACTCCTTACACCTTTGGACTTTATTGTCAACTGAACTGTTCCCTGTTGTTGCATCTGCACTTCTGAAACTGGCAGAAACTGAAGGGGGCTCTTTTAAGTTCCACCTTGTAAAATACGTAAGCATCAAGCTCTTCTCTGGGAAAAGTTCAGCCATCCAGTCACAATGATAGAAATATTTCAAGATTATTACAGGACTTGATATGTTGTGTATCCGTTCCAAGAAGTAAGAGGGGAGAGGGTGATGTGGGGATAAGGATTTAAACAGTAAAAGCAATCTCTTTGTGTTTTCTGGTATGTTTATTGCCAGTGGTTGTTGTTTTGGAAGAAAAGTGGATGCTAGTATAAAATGGATTAAAACTTCTAAGTGAGTCTCTTCCAAAGGATTTTTTTTTTTGATCTTCCTTCTAACTTGCCAGTCCAATGCATGGTTCCTCCAAAAGACGTAAAATCTGCATTCTCGGAGTGATAGCACTTGACCATATTTGTGATGGTGTTTCTTGATGTCTGTTCTAAATCAGTTCTACGATTCTCTCATTCTACACAGAGTGAGGGGTTGTTTCATGACAGCAGAAGCATAGGGCAACTCAGCTCGGCTCATCCTGATGTAACTGAAGGACTGTTAAACAAATGAAGGCAGATATTGATGAACCTTTCAGGCTTTTTATAGACTACCCTCTAAATTAAAAAAAAAAAAAGTGGCACTAAATGAAGGAGGAGTACTTACATTTTAAAAAAAGGATTTTTTCATGATGTATAGCTGGCTTGTGGCTGAATATCTCAACAAAACATATCTTTATCTTTAATTCCATAGTTCATTACATATTTTAAGCTTGTTCCATTCTTACTGATTTGAAATTTGGCAATGGAAGCTGTAGTTCATAAGCATTTTAACAGGTGATACTTGCATCTTTCCATGCCTGTCTCCTCCCACCTTGAATGAGTCTTACAGGCTCTCTGTGTATCACCTGCATGCTATAGTCCCATCTCTTCCGATTTCTCTGTTCTGTAAAACGTAAAACTGCATCATGTCAGTTAAGCATGGGATTGGAAATGCTGCCAGGCATTGTTATTGAGTGAGGCGATTATGAACCTGAGTAGGTAAAGTAGCAGAGGATGGGGTGTTTTTGAGGAAAGCATCCAAGGGCAGGAGAGACTGATTTAAAATCAGTGAACTCTGTTTTCAAGAGACAAAAAAAGTAAATGAAACTTGAAAAATACAACCCATATTATCTCCCTCCTATGTTTTTCCCATTTACTGAAACCTTATGACTAAATGCAAAACGGAAGACAAATCAGCAAGTTGTAGAAGACTGGGAGGATACAAAAAGACACAGCCTTGAAAATTCTGTTTAGTTTGGATAAAAGAAAAATACTAGACCTAAGAGTATGAGAAGATGGAAAGGAATGCAAGAGGAGGGGGCAGAAATGTGGAGAAATATTAGATTCTACATTGCCAGCAGGCAATCTTGGAGGAAGAATATGCCTGTCTATTTTAAGGATGACAATGTTTAGGTCAGCCTTCTGTGGAGGTACGTTGCCAGTGAAAGAACAAAGAAGAAACGCAGATTTGGTATTTGTAGTTAGGCAGCTGGATTTTCTAAATGGAATTCAGTTCATTTTCTTTCTGAGTTTTTAGTTCCATGTTCTTACCCTTACCACAGCTAACATGGTGAACTGAAGCTGAGAAAGAAACTGTTCCACACACAGAGTGATAGCTGCAGCTGTAGGAGGAGGTGGTCTCGTTCTTGACGTGCAAATAAATCTTCTTTCTTCCGATTTTTGTCTTAAAGTATATTAGAAATCTAACTGTCTGCTCACAAATCTTACATTAGGATTTTTTTCTAATGATTCAAAAGGCATTTGTTTACCTCCGTTGCATTGATGGCATCTTTGGTGCCTTTGGTTGCTTCCGCCTTAAAATACTTGGCCGATTAGAGCATGGTGCTTATTCTCTTCAGTTGGCAACTATGAAATCCTCACCTAGCATTTCTTGTGAGGTCACCCATTTCAGGAAATATGTAGCTTTCTTTTAGTGAAGGAATAACAAAAAATTTTCTTTAGTTGAGTTTGCAGCATTATTGTAAATATTTTTTTAGATCATCTGTACGTTTTGTCAGTGGAGTAGCCATGTGCTGGAGGAATATTTCTGTGCTGGAGTAAGACAGCCTCTCCATAACGTTTCTGCTCTTCAGCTGATGGCTAATCTCTGGAGAACCCCCTCTGAGAGTTGCAAGTTAGGGAAGCAGGATTATTGCTCTGACATAGGGATATTTTTAATGAATAATTACTTCTTTTCTTAAAAAACTTGTAAACTTATTCAAAACAGCTAGAACTTTTTTTTCCCAATAAGCCCTTCATATATAGGTTCTCTGATCCGTTGTTGTAGAATGTGTATTAAGACCTATGGATTTGTGTTATATAGGAAGTCTTATCATTAATACTTTAAATAGTGATGTGAAAGCCTGAGTGCTACTGTCATATTTTTCATTTGCTTTGGGTTATGTGTATTCACTTCTAAAAGTACTGTTCGCTTGGTGAGATTGGAGTTATCGGTCAACACCGTGTTACCAAAAAAGTCTGCTTTCTTTTCCTGGGTAAATTTGTTAAATTGGAGACGTCATCAAGCTCAAACCTCTCTAGTAATTAAATGAGAATTCTTTGTGGATTTGCTGCACTTGAGCAAAAACTCCCCTTTGGGAGTGCATAAAAGAGTGGATGAGGATTAAAGAAGAGTCTTGGGGAGAACAAGAAATGTGGTCGATTGACCCAGAGAGCACTGGAGCAGCAAACCGATCAAAAACCAGTTTTATATGAGTGTGAAGAATGGGACGTGGAAAATGGTCCTTAAGTGATGCTAGATGGCTTTAAGGCCTTGCATGTTAAAAAGGGGGGGGGGGGGGAAGATTGTTTCTTTGTGAATGGGTGTGGGAGGGCACCGAGATTAACGTAATGTAAGGCAAAGTTTGTATATAGTTAAAAGTTTATAATTTTTTTTATATGATGCATTTTTTCAAGTGTATTTTGGTCTTTAATAGATGCAATTGTAAGTACTGTGTACACTATCCAGCTAATAAAAATTTATAAACCGAGAAGCTTTGGCTCTGTTTTTCAGACCTTCCCTCTTTTCAGTCAAGTGGCAGCAGTGACATGGAGTGGTGAGGAGGGAGTGGTGAGGGCAAGCGGCGCTTTTAGCACCGCTGAGAAACACCTAGGCGGCTGGCAAGCTTTCCTGCCCTCCATGAAAGCAGGGAGGAGAAGGGGTCGGCTCTGCCTCCACTTTGAGATGGCTGGGTGCGCCTGCTGCACTTCTGCCCTGTGGGGAAGGGCCCAGACATCTTGGTGTTCATCTTCCCCCCATCTCCATCCTGCCATCTTGCTGCCTGAGGAGACTGCTCTGCCCGCCCTTGGGGCCTGGCTGCTGGTGAGTGCTGGAAGCTGATTGGCTGAGGGAAGCTGGGGTGTCGGACCGTGAGTGTTCATTGGATGGGTGTTGCTCTGGGACACCTCTGATTGGCTGCTGAAGAGGGCCTCCATCTTGCCCTGCTGTTCTTCCTCACAGGCTGAGGTAGTGCCTCAAGATGGTGGTTTGCATGCAGGAGCTGGATTGTTTGAAGAAGGGCTGCAGGAAGGATGGAGGGAGGCCTTGCCTCGCTGCTCTGAGCCCAGGGAAGCTGCTGTGAGCCTCTTGGAGTTGGGAAATGGCCTCACTGAGCTGGGGGAGGGAAGGAAGGCTGCTTCGAGCTGGCCAGGGTTGCTTTTATGTGTCCTTTGAGTGTGGGGAAAATGTTCAGTGAGCCCGGGCTGGGAGGAAAGAGATGCGCGGCAATTAGTGTTTGAAAGAAAAATTACCATTCTGATCATTAAGGGAAATATGCCTGGTTGCCACACTATGTCCCTTCCATTGCTAGCCAGCTCCTGTATACCTGTTGGCGTAATGCTCAGCGTGCCTCACTGACATTTCAGTGTTTGCATGCTTGCTGCAGGCTTCATTGCATTGAATCATTATCCCTGAAAGGCCATGCAGAGGAATCCAGTGATTATATAGAAGCTGCCCTGGAGCACAGGAGTGTCCCATGGGTGCAGCGATGGAATCTGTACAGGGTGGCATAAGTGTACGAGATGACAGTCCAACTTCATGTTACCCAAATGCTCTTCTTTCCAAGGCATTCATTCCTTTATATTCTTGGTTACCTTCCAGGAAGGCAGTTTCTTCTTGTCCCCAAATTCCCAAGTATCATGTCATTATCTTTGGCCAAATGTGACTGAATGGACACCCTTAGAAAGAGCTGCTTTCTTGTGTTTTGGCACAAAAAGAAGTTTTCCTCTTAAGAGGATTGGGCAGGCTTTGAAAGGTTTAAGAGAGAGTTTCCATGTCTGCCTGCTAATCCCTTTCAGGCATGCTGTTTCTTCCACGCATACTGCTCAGGATTTCTCAGCAGTATTGTAACTTAAACATTCACTACGATAACATAAATACTTTTATCAAGGCTGAGGTCCCGCACTGTTAGGTAATCTTCGTATGGTATCAAGAAGTTATGTGTTATAGTATTGTTGAAACAGTTCCTGTGTATGTTTACAGTTTGCAAAGCTCTTTGGGTTAAAAGCAGCCATATAAAAAAGCAAAACATTATGTTCTGCCTATTTTTTTTTCCCTGTGTTCTTGGGATAGGCACTCTTTTAGAAGGGATACACGGAACTTCACAGGTGTTTGTAGCTATACGCTATGTTCTTGAAAGAATAGTAGTCACTACTGCAGTTCTGGGGGCCTGGTTTTGCCCTCCCTAGTGCAAAAGCATTCCTCTGCTAGCAGAGGTTGAAAGCACACATGAATATCACTAGCTGGCAACAAACAGAACAAAAAAGGCAAGTTTTACACCAAACACTATTGTGTTTCTTTCTCCTGCAGTGGATGCCTTAATGGTGTTTTCCAAGTGAACCAACTGTGAGTGACATCTTTATCCATAAAACAGCTTGGAAATACTGGATGAGTTTGTATTTAGCTACACTGAAGTGGTCCCAGAGCTCCAATGGAAAATTGGTGTTTACTTCTAATGCCAGTTATAATGGGGCATAACCATGCTGCCTATGTTGACCATCTAAATTAGGGGGTATGGTGAGATAGAAGTTCCCATAAGTGAGCTAGAAGTTCCTCCAGCAGGCAGTTCAGAGCATCCAGTTAGGTCCTGCTGTTTGGAAATATCTTCTGAAGATGCCTTTTTCCCTCTGCTGAATGTCCAGGATCTGGCCTCCTAACTCGGACACTATTAGGTGCTGCAAAGCCGCCACAGGCTGGCAGTCAGAGTGGGTCCTGAAGAAAGCTGGCCTGGTTTTCTGTCACTGCATTGCTGGCAGCTCAGCAATCATGATGAAATGCAGAAATGCTGGAAGTGTGATTGTTGGCAAATAGAGCAGATTAAATCCTCAAGGACCTCACAGCTGAAGATTCGTGAATGCCGAAGAGCATGAAGGGTAGTGGCCCACTGGAGTAAGCAGGCGTTGTAGGCCTGGAGGGAATGCCCTCAGCACATAATAGGTTATCCGATTACAAAGCCACTCGGATATTGATTTTTACAGCTTTTTGTTGTATTCTTAATTTGAAATTCTTTTCGGTTCCCTAACAAGAACAGGAGGAGGCTAATTTAAAGCAATCTCTCACTTTGGAGCGAGGTTCCTCTATCTGCTAATCTTGGGCTAGTCACAGTTGCCAGGATCTTGTCCTTTATTGCTTAGTTTTCCTTTCTGGTAATCAATATTTTGCAATTGCTGGGCATGGGACAGAAGTAAGGCAGGCAGCTGAGAACAACTGAACAGGTATTCTAAAGTGAATAGAATGAATAAAATTTTGTACTACTAACGTGAAGTGAATAGGGTTGGTAAATGCTAGGTTTTCTCTTTCTTTAGGTTCTTCATGCAACACCACTTTGCTGATTCTTTGTACTTGGAGGCAATCATTTGTTCCAGAAATGTTCTCATGTTTCAGTTACTTCCAGAGGAAGAAGAAAGGTATGAATGAGCCAGCTTCCTTTTGCGTTCAAGCAGTATATCCAAAATTGAGTTTACTTTCCCATTTTGTTTTCTGTGGGGCTTTCAAGACATGGAGCAGAACTGTATGGTTTACATAGTGGCTAATAAAACATCGTCCTTTTCATCTCTGCTTTTTGATCAAATCTCCACAGTTTCTTATGCATGTGGCAAATTTTACCCAATTTGCAAAACTGCTATGGGAAAGCACTTAGATGGCATAGTGCTATGATGACTGTAGCAGAATCTCCAGAGTATAATTTATAATTTATCATATGATTGTTATGTTCTTATAGTACTCTTAGGGCAAGAGCTCTTTGCGGTGAACAGGAGGTAACAGATGAAGGTGCCCAGCCATTAGTCATATGGATATTCATTTACTCCCTATTAAAGATGAAAATGGTCCTCTTAGTGTTTACTGCTTTTGAAGTGACACAACGAAGAAACAAACAACTATTTCAGCATAGGCTGCAGAGAATGTTTAGATTTGGAGTGAGTTTTAACTAGATGTCCTGTAGAAAGACAGAAGAGCTGTCTGGAGGCACTGGAATGGAATGTGTTGACTAATAGCTTCAGTCTTAGAAAAAACTGCTGTCCTCTTACATCTTGTCAGCTGTGCCCTGCCCATCTGATATGCCCAGTTCCTAGAATGCCGCAACTTTATTTCCTGCTACCATCAAATGGAAGATAAGTTGGGAAGATGTGCGAGACATTAGCTAGATACACGTCTACACCACTATTCAACAGCCAATACAGAACTAGGCCAGTAACCACCTGTCTGTCAGGCTTATCTGAAGATATGGCCAGGTTTGTAATGTCCCAGATGTCCAGAGGCTGCTCATACATAAGTTAGACCATTCCTGAATGTGGTTCCACAGCTAAGCATAACAGAAGTAGGTTGGATGGGCTGCCAATGCTTTCCAAACTTAACTGTCAAACATGCCAATCTAAACTAGATCTTAAGATAATTCTTCCTTCATTGTAGGCAGTTTAGGTTACTAGCAAATCTCTATCATTTGCACAGAAGGAAAATACCTGTAAGATGTTACAAATTCAGAAAGATTTGAGAAGATTTTCTTTATTTTAAATCGGGCAGTTAACATATTTACATTTTGTGACAGAGGACTGATGCCATCCATAGAGATAAACTGTCCCTAGAAACACCCTTAAATTCATCATATAGTAGATCATCTTCAGCTTTGTAGGCAGAAAGAAGTGCATACCCGTAAGCCTCTCCATTTAGTTAGTTATTTAACTTCTATTACTTCAGGATCTGAGGCCCCCAGAACTTTCACTATATATGCCATTGCACCCAGATGAGGAATTTGGGCATACAAAGTTTTAGGTGCTTTCAAAGAGTCAAACAGGCTAAATAAGGAGTGGAATTTGTATATTGAAGCCTATTATGTTAACCATTCATCTTTCCTGTTGTGTATCATTTCAGACCTTAATGGTATGGTTCCCACGCTAACACTTTGGCATCTCAAAAATGACCCAAAGCACAAAGGTGTCAGTCATTAATTCTTTCCAGAGTTGGTCAATGCCGTCATGACCNACAGAAAATGGGAAGTTGGGACAGGAAGTGAAGAATGCAATCTTGCAAGCCTGTTTAGGAAGTCAGAAATTGATTTCTTTAGCTATTATTATGTTTTTTCCTAGCTTTATTTTCAGAGAATTTGCAATAGAGGGACAAAATAATATCATATAATGGCAAAAACCCTGCTATCATGTAGCCACATCGGACCAGTCAACAGAATTTCCTTCTTCTCTCCCCTCTCAGAATTGTACATGCACTCACAGGCAGAGTGGAGTTTATGAGATTCATGGGCACCTTCTCTGCCTTTTCATGTTCCTTTCCTCCCGTGCCACCCAGTACCTAAGTTGGAGTCTTGCAATCTTAAAACCAAAAAATTAAAGCCATTTTTGTATCATATTCAGCATCCTCGGGCGTAGCTCACGGAATTAAGATGAAAATCTCCATCAGATTAATTTTGGGATTTATGCGTAATCCCTAATGGATGTTTGCACATATCACCATGATAACAGGATTCAGTAGTTTGATCAAAATGTGTGTAATTTATAATAAAGTCAAGCTAGCTTTATTCTGTAGCATGGGTGTGGCATCAATAAACAACAAGCACCAAAGGCAAGGAAATACAAAGTTATTTCTTTGTAAAAGTAAATAAATAACTTTGGGTGTAAATTCTGCACCCATGTGTTCAAGCTGAAGACATTTTATACTGTAAGGTAGACAAATATTTTTCAGTAAGACCCTTGTTTACTAAAACATGTCAAGTGCATTACTTGTCTCTCTGAAGTCCGTGAAAGAACTCATATGTTTGAAATAAAGCAGATTCTTTACCACTTTGCTGACTTGGATCTTATCAGAGTGGGCAATAATTAACATTTTATATATGAGTATTTAAGTGAGCTGTTGAAGTTGAAAGCCTAAAAGCAAGCATCGTGTTCCCATATCTCACAGCCCTTTGTTGACTGTGGCACTTTATCAGTTGCTACCAGAGAGAACCAGTTTCCTGGTATTTGGGTTTATAGTTGCCTGTCATTTAAAAATAGAGTGATGTGGAAAAAGCAAATATACCATAGCCTTCCACTAGATTTGCTTACCACTAGCTGAACTGTGATGCTGTACTATTAGAAAAGTACAGTTATTTTTTCAGGGAACATTTGTGCATCCATGTGCCCCATCTTTTCAGTTGCTTTGTGCCTTGCACCCCATATGTATCCAGCTTCAGCAACTGGTTACAAATGGCTTGTTTCTAAGTGCAGTTCAGCAAAATTCTGCAAATAAGCCCAAGGCTTTGTGCTGCTTTGTTTAGGTGGACCCGTTTTTCTCTTTTCAGTTCCAGAATATGGAGTTGTGGCTCTGAAGATAACAGTAGCATATTCCACAGATCCTGAGGAAACTGAATTGCCTGGTGGTTCTTGAGCTTGGAAGAAAACCTCTGGTGAAGGCTGCACGTTGACATATATAACATCTTCAGGCTTCGTCTGAGGTTGGTGCCTTATGACAGCATATACTGTATTATCATTCAGTTCCCCATCTGGCATTCTACTTGCTTTGTTTCTTCCGTCCTTCTGAGGAACCACGAAGAATGAGAAATTAAAAAGACATTCAGCATTTTTTGCTTCTGAATATTAGTCTTAGTTCATCTACAACCACAAATATTTTCCCCTCGTATCATGCAAAGGGGAAAAAGAGGGCGGGGGTGCATAGGAAGAGGGAATGTGTGCTCAGAGAAGTTTAGAAAACTTCTCTTACACAAAACTCTACTTCCTCAGATTTAAGGGGCTAGGTAGAAAGCTGCAGCAACAGTTAACACACTAAATATTTAGGGTGATTGCAACTAGCAGAGTTTTCCTTTGATGAGAACCTTTGGTGATGTTACTGAAGATTCAAGGCCAGTTAATTATCAAAATTACATATTTGTTATTACATTATTTTTCTCAGTACTATAAACAAAAATATGCAGAAGGGCTATGACTTACTCAAATAACTGAGTTAGCTTGTGTCTGCTTTGCAAGAAGATGTCAGACAATCAACAAATATAGACAGCTAGCTTTAGTTTGCTAGCTTGAGTGGATACTACGTGTCCACTGTGGGATGCGTGGTACTGCGTGATTTATAACCCCCGTGAGTGGTAACCACAGAGCCAGGGTCTTTGCATGACAAAGATCAAACAAAGCACCAGGACTGTGGGATTTCTGATGATGGCTTACCTGCAGTGCTGCTTGACTGAAAGAAGGATGTCTGCCAAAGTCCATCCCTTTTCCTGCCATGAAGGACAGAATCTCCTTTGAGTGTAAAGGACCTTTACCTTTTCATTTTAAAAATCACTACCCCCACTATTCCTTCCCTGCGATTTAGCTCACATCTTGCATTTCACTTTCAGCTCAGTCTCATTGCCTCCCTGGACAATGATTGCTATGAACAGACGTTCCTTACATTCAGGGTGGTGGGAT
>VYZW01060947.1:130106-268617 GCA_013401315.1 Balaeniceps rex
TTATTTTCTTTTTTTTTCCTTTGAAACTTTCTGATTTCATGTGGCAAAAATAATTTCCTGGGCAATTCTGCCTCTAGATACATATAGGTACATATTGTGGTTCTATATGGAGCTATATAATAGGGTTTTACCCTGTCCTTGATAACCTCTGTTGGGATCTCTGTGTCTAGATACACCATGTTTTGCTGTGAAACAAAAATGGAAATGACACATCATTCTTGATTTATTTTGGCTGTTCCCACCTGGTGCAGTGTTGACCTCATAGCTCACCCTCAAGTGCAACCACCATCTGTATTCTTTGCAGCAGAATATTCTTCAGATCACCCTACACCCCCCACTGATAATGTGTCAGAATTCTCTCTTCGAAGTGCTGTCATGATCACAGAAAACCAGCCATGTCCTAAGTCTATCAGGTCAACCAAACGATGCAGTGTATGGTTAAGGTTAATCCTTTCTTTAAAGGGGAACTCAAGGCTAAGACTAGACAAGATTTTTCGGACAGCTCCTTGCACCAAAATTTCTTCTCATGTAAATTCTTGTGCGCGTCATATGAGCAGTTAGCTCTGAAGGACTCTCCCTCTGTGTGCAGAAACACTTGCGTGTCCTCTCCTGCCATGCGTGATCCTTCCAAAGAAAGAAGAAAATAATGCTACAACTAGTCACAGCTTAGTATATGAGTTTTTCTTACATTGTACCACTGGGACGCTCACGCTGGGCCTCTGAGAAGAGTAATTTAACTCTGCACATTTGCCTAAATAAACATCTATGCTTAGCCTTAGTGCCACTACCCTTTTTCCATTGTTAGTCCTATTGTTCCTCTCCCTGGACTCAGTATTTATTGGCAGTAAGCAAGCAAGCAGCAGCTAGCCTGTCTATGACACTGCTCACAATACCTGATCCATGACGTATCAGGAGAGAGCAACAAATGTGGATTTTCCTCTCCGTATGCTAGGTGATTTCAGACTGAGAACTTTGCAATAGTGAGACAGAAAGGTCTCAGAAGGGCAAAGATTGCCAAATGTCCCACCATGAAGTTCAGTTTCTGGACAAAATACAGAACTATTACAAACAAAAATGAGAACCCAAAAGTTTGTATAATTAAAATAAGCAAATTTCAGGCTGCCCATTTCCTCCCCTCATTGCCATCTGTGCCTGGCTATAGATGGCTTGAATAAAAAGTGCGCAAGCAAATAACAGTGTGCAATGCACGCAACAGCAGAGAGCATCCTGTTCCTAGGAGAAATGAGGAGTCTCTGAGCCTTACCTGGTAGTGCCAGCAAGAGCAGCAGGGCTGGAAAAAAACCCATCCCGAAGTAGAAAGTGTTTTAGGGCATAGAGGGGAAAAAAAATGTATCCCAGAGCTTCTTTATCACTGAGAAATTCCCTGTTGCAGAGGAAGCTAACTTGCTGTCACTTGCCGTCGTCTGCTGCCTAGAGCGACGATGCCAGTTTGGAATTGCTGAGAATATCTTTTAACCACAATCTTAATATTACTTCTTGGGTGGGAAGGCTGCATAATGTTTACTGGCTGCTTTTCCGCTTTAAATATATTGTTGTCTAGATAGCCATATTTAGCAATCAGGCTGCGTGGCTGAAAAAGAAATAGGCATTTTTGGTGTCTAGTGCTACCTTGATGTATTACAGAGCAGCTTCCAGTTGGATATGTTTGTCCTTGCTGCTGTTTTGCACTTACATGCAAGTTTTACATCCCTCGTTCCCAAAGCCTTTGTACAGTGGTGGAAAACCAGCACTGTGCCCCCTGCCATCACTGAGGCAGTGGATGGCCCTGCCTGAGGTCTCTCAACAGGCTGGAGCTGGAACTAGGACCCGGATCTCCTGGTTAGAGCTGCAATTCCCTTGTTTTATAGCACGTCTAGCTGGGCACTGCAGTACCATCCAGGAATCCTGAAGCTAGGTTTGTGTTAGTAGAGCTGCAGTGGTGTGTGACTGTGTATGGGCTAATTTACCCTCTGGAAATAGAGGAAATTAGTTTAGACAGAGCACAACCATGCATAGCCTGATCTGGTTTTGGGATCTGAGCTGCTGTTTCTGCATGGTGCTAAATGGAGCTGGCTGGATATGCCAACCTGCCTGGCTGGCTCAGAGCATTTCTGTACATTGTAAGCACACCAGCATCTTTTAAGTGTTACCTCTTCTCTGGGTGATGTATTGTGATCTGGTGTACTGCAGCTCTTTATCATGAATCCACACTAAGTCAGATAATCAGTTTGATTTTATTTAGCTTTGCAGGCAGTGCAGGGAGAAGAAGTGTGAATGCCCTTGGGATTGGGGTCTTCCTGGGAGAGCTAAATGCAGCTTCACTTTGGGGAGTGATGAACAATGATCACATGTTGGTAACATCCCCTTGAGAGGGCAGGAAAAAATACAGGGAGAAATACAGAGAGACAGTTCATTCTTTGTTTGCAAAATCATTTGAAAAATGCGGAAGCAGGATCGGACCTGTGTGCAGACTTCACATCCCTTTGTGTTATGTTCTGCAGTTCCTTATACCTTTCCACAGTGACTGTTCACCAAGGGTCCACACTGTCCAAGGGAGTCTTTGGGAGCTAGTCTTCATCACCTTGGAAAGACAGAATCTCTCACCTGGCACTGCTCTGAGATGACATGAAGTTGATGGGTCTCAGTTCAGACCCTGGTGGAATGATAGTGGGGATGAATATCTGGAATAACTCTGCCTGGTGGTGTGGTGCCGCTACTGGCAGTGACTGGAGATGATAGCAGAGCATTGCATTGCTGAAAGTGTGTCAAAAGCTTCAGTCTTAAGAGAGTGGAATCTCGGTTAAAAAGCTGATTTCTAGACAAATAATAATATTAGCTTTCAATACAAACCATCTAGTTCTGGTTATATTTCATGCTTTTGGGCAAGTATTTGAGCATTTTGTAGAGACATGTAGGACACCTTGAAAAAAGCTATTAGTTCTGTAACGCTGATCATCAGTGAATCAGGAGAAGTTTATTGGAGATTTGAGACAGAACCATGTATTTCCATGTTTCCATTATGTGGATGTGTTTGTGAGTTGCTCAACACATTGTCGTTGAGATGTGTTACCTGAAATTCTATTTATGTTCACTGGTGTATCTGTAGTTTTATTTATAACAAAGGATTTGCCAGTAGCTGTATAGATCAGCGAAGTTTCTTCTGGCCTAGCAATGAGCTGGGGGAAAACCGAGCAGAGCTCTCTCACCTTTGCCATGCCCAGGGAAGCATCTCTGCACATAGATAAGTCTGTGCTGGATCTCTTGACAGAAAGACTTCATATTCCTCCTTTCCCCCTGGCCCTTGATCCCATCCTCTTCCATTAGGTTCAGGTGTTACTGGCAGCATCTTTTCAGTTCAGTTGTGTTGGAAAAAGTTGGTCAGCGCCAATGAGAAGAGGTGGTAGATAGTGACATTCCCTCTCTAGGTTTAAGAATACCTATGTTTAGTAGGCGATCCTTTTCTTACGGCAGGTGGCAAAGCTTTGCCTGCAAATGCTTGATGTTCATTTCCCTGTGGATTCCCTTTGGTTTAGCTCTAAGCAGTGCTCTCCCGGGGGGGCTGATTCCATCACGTGCAAAGTCACCAGTGAAAGGGAGGGCCTGCTCCCTGCTCATTCAGGTTTGGGTTCTGCTCTGTTTCTCCGTTCTTCCTACTGTTGCCAATGATAAAGATCAGCACAGCCACCATGAACTTAGTAACCAGGAATCCAGCAATGATATAGAAGACAGTGAAATCAGCTTCAGGAGGGATGCTATGGGGAAGCATAAGTACAACAATAAAGCTTAGCCATGAAGGGGATGGTTCAACCTTTAAAGAAACTCTTGTAGTATACAATGTGAAGATGGTAACAGCTCCTGCAACAGGCAGTCCCTGCCTGTGCACAACAGAGCCTGGGAGATTAGAACAACTATAATAGGTTTTAACTGCAAGATCTCGCATACAGATAAATTATGATCTGCAGGAGTTGTTTTGCTTGGCACTGAAGCACTGCATTTTCTGGATTAGGATAAAGCTACTGTTTAGAAACCACACAGCAGCTCTGAGAATTGTCATGCATTAGGAAGAGGCAGAGAATATGCCTGTGGTGGTATTCCTCTCAGCTTCAAATGGGGCTGCCGATGCTAATCTGCCTTAGTCCTAGAAGACTAGAGATCACAGCATGAGGAGTTTTGTGGCTTACCTGGAGATGCTCTGCACAGCGCTAGGCTCCTCTGGTATTTGGGTCTCCAGTACAGCTGATGATAGAAACAGAACAGTTTAGTCTGCAGGTGTTTCTGGATGATATTCATTGGTGTCACCAACACCAGTGCCCCAGCTAGGCATAGATAACCAAGGTGAGATTGGGCACTGGGCTGTGTGCTAGGAGATTAATTTGGGTAGCAATAAAGGGATGACATATGTTTAGATGTCCTGTAACTGTGAGGTCATGTTGCTGTAAATCAGGAACTAAAAAGAGGCCACAAAACACAGTACCTCCTTAGAGTAAGACAAAAGTAGATGTTTACTAAAGTGAGGCCTTCGCATCTGCAGACACATGTGAAATTTAAGTAGGAACTCAGGAACTCATGAAGCTCAGAGCCCCAGGACGTACCTGTCAGCACTTCCACTTGTACCTTCCTTAAGCTGTTTGTTTCCCCCAAGTAGTCAGTTTTGCACTGGTACAACCCAGCATCCTGCTTCTTGAGTCGCTTCATGGTCACCGTCAGGACCCCTTCATGGACATTGTCACTGATGGAGGTGGTGCCATTCCTGTTCTTTAGGAACGGCAGCCAGAAGCGTCGGGCGCTCACCACGCGTTGGCAGTTGGTCTCATCGATCTGCTTGCACCAGCTCTTTTCTCTCCACCGCTGCTGCCAGGGGTTATAGGTGCAGTTGACAGAAATGGTGCCCCCCTCCATTCCATACACCACAGTGACGTTCTCTACAGCACAGGATGCTAGGAGAGAAGGAGGAAGTGGTGAGCCAAGCCTCTTTCATAACTCTTACCACTATGTTTATGGTAAACGTAATTTTCCTCTTTTACAGCTCTAGTGACAGCTGCTGTCAACTGTAGGGCTGTCACCTGTCTGCTTCCCCCATGAAAGATACAGTGTGCTCAGATTCAGAGTCTTGGTTCAGACTTCATATTCTTGAAATATGTCTGTAGTGATACCTCTGACTGGTGTGTTATTTGGCTCTTGCCAGGCAGCTATTCTTGTGTGGGCAACTGAGGGAAGGAGGAGGTATCAGCTTCATTAACATTTTCAGATTTTCTGAAGCTCAGCAAATTTTGGTCCTTGCCTTCTATTCTGGCCCTGCGGTGACTGCTCTGGATTGCAGGCTGGAGCTCAACCACATTGCACTTTCTGTAATCACTGGGCTGCTGCCTAGTAAGGGGAAGCAGTTTGTCAGCATGATTAGGGGATTCAATATAAACTTGCATTTATATGAGGTCCTGAGGAGCATGAAGCTGGGCATTCGGGTAGATTGAGTTAGCATCAGGCAAGCTGTCTTGATTTCTAAAAGCTCTTTTTACAAGGCAGCTCATAAAATCATAGCTTGACCCAATAATGGCAAATTGTTTCTGTGTAACTCCCATTAGATTAGTCTTGCTGTAACACCCCTGCTTTGCAACATCCAAGCTGCTTACTTGCATACAGCTGCAGCAAGGCAGCTTGCTTCAGGTTTTGCCCTTGAGCTTGGCCCTTCCACATATGTTCATAGCTGCAGATTTGGTTCTGGAGTACCCTCTGCTGCAGAAAAGGTCCTTTGCAGTAAATGCCCATGAAGTTTATCCCCATTTTAAGGCTCTATACAGCCAGAGAGAAGCAACACAGCCCTGGAAAATGCTAGAATCAGTGACACCTACAAACCAGTGTCCAGCTAGCTGTTTTGGAGGTTATTTCTTAATTTCACTCCTAATTTCTAAATCCAGGGGTTTAGCAATTTTTTTCACTCTATCTTTTAATATTCTACTAATTTTAATCATGTTGGCAACTGGTCTTTGGCTGCTTGCCTTTCTTTTTTGCCTTAGTTCCTTATTTCTAATTTCCATTCCTCTTTGTGGTAGGCAAAGGCAGAAGGGACAGTCTGAGCTATTAATATATCCAGAGAGAAGTGCAGTGTGGTATTTGTGGAAATCTGTATTTCTAGTGAAAAAATTCAGAGGGCTAGTGCCTTCTGTGAAACCATCAGTAATGATAAAATAGAAGTAAATTGAAAAATAGGCTTTTGTGAGGACTTTGTGCTGGCTGAGCCTTTTAATAACACTTCTTAAAATAATTTCAACCATTCTGAGTGAATTGTAAACGAAAAAAACCTAAAGGTCTTTCAGGCTTGACTACAAGAAGGCATAAAAATGGATCTGTGCTGCCCAAGTATCCAACACCTACAAGTCTTTATTCTGGTATGTTGCTCCACTCAGTTGTTCCAGTCAAGGCTTACCTCACTGCATGTCCAGTCCAGTCCTGCGCAATCCCTCTAAACATTTTAACTCCTATTTCTCTTGTGGACCCCTCCTCACCCACAGTTCTGCCCCTTCTGTTCCTGGGACAGCACCGGGATTTTGGTTTTGGTTTTGTTTTAAATAGAAACAGCATTGAAAAAAATCTCTTGATCAGAATCGTGGCATTTAAAGATTTGCTGATGCCCCTGTGGAAAACTTTGTGTCATTATCTTTTCAACCAATTCTGATGACAGATCATTTACTATTTGTGTTCCTCCTCCCTTGTTGGGTGCTACTGAAAAAAGTATAGTGGACTTTTTTCCAAACTCATTCAGATTTTTGAGATGGGTTTCTGTGCTCCCAAAGCCTGACTTTGTTGCCTTTCTGTGCACTGCTGCAAGTATCAGATCTCCAAAGTGTGACTAGAGAAGGCTGCCAGCTGGGAGTGCCAGCTGGGTCCTGTGCCTTGTTTCTCATTTCAGATGAACGTTGCTTTCCAAGCTGAAAATAGTCTAGTGCCCAAGATTTTAGAGTTGTCTCCTTCATTGAGTTTTATTTTCCTCCTCTTGAACCCTAGCTGCTGCAATTTACATTTGAAGCCCTACAAATGCAAACGAATAGGATTTTGCAATTTCACATTTCACTCTGAGAAGGCACACAAGACTTCTGTCAGCAGTGTTTCCTGTTCTGACTCAAAAGGATCCCTGTGAGAAAAGATGAGCACTTGGATCACCACTGGCCCTTCATTAAATTAAGGGAAAAGAACAAACTCCGAGGAAGGAGTCTGACATCCCTGCAAGATAATTGGGGAGGAAGAGTAGAGTGCAGAACACACTGCAGTGCTCCAGGTTCCCTCTGCTTGCATTGCACTGGACCTTGCAGTGCACAGACAGGCAGTAAGGCTCTCTATCCATAATAACTGTTTGTATTGGCCTTCCAAAGAACTGCATGCTACAACAAAGATGCCTTTGCATCCGGAAAAAGCTACTGTGTTTCAAGACCTGCGCAGTCTTTTCCCATAGCATTATAAGTAATCTCATCTGAGGTGCAGGTAGAGACTAAGTTTTGCACCAATCCTTTACCCTATCTGTTCACTAAAACCCAAGGCCATGTACACTTTCTTACCTGACAAGAAGACCAAGAAGATGAGGTGCATGAGCTTCTCCATGTCAGTTGAGCAGAGAAGGGTACAAGAGAGGAGTCTGGAGAAAAGTGAAAAGGGCTCTTGCCCAAGAGCAGCTTGCTTTTCCCCCCTCCTTGCTCTGCCGGAAGGAATGAGCACAGGAACTTGGCATCTTTTTCGTCCTGCATATTGAGCAATTCACCAGGGATGGGCATTTCTCTTGTGGGCTGAAAATTCAGGCATCAGCATTGCCCACGCACAGACACAATTTAGTCTAGACAGCCTGAAAGAGAGCGTCATGTGATGGCCTGAAACCATGGCACTGGGAGTCCCTCTCAGCTCAGCAATGGTGCCTGTCCACCAGAGCAGGCTTTACATGCTAGCTTTGCACAGGGTGAATTTCTGGAAAGCTGAAAAGGAAAGAGTAGCTCTCATCAAGACTATGCAGGTAGCTCAGTCAGCATCATGAGGGTGAAGGGAGGGCAAAGACATAACCTTGGGGTTTATCTTCAGGGGAAAGGAGGTTTAGAAGAGCCTGTGCATGAAGCATTCCTATTTAACATATAACTGAGAACACAAAGACAAGAACACTGTGCTGGGTGAAGCTGTGAGGTGCTTTAGATGAGCAAAACAGAATTCTTTATTTAGTACCTAGCAGAAAGGACGTAAAATCAAGGGACGGGGGCATCAATTCAGAGCCAATCAGTGCCATGCTGATGCAGTAGTTCAGGACTGCAGTTAGGGAGCCTCCTATAGCATTAGCAGACTGGTAGGCTGTGGATGGGTTGCTGTTTTTTCTTTTTTAAATTTATTTGCTTGGAGATCTTCCATGCAAGTACGAATAGACTCTGGCTTCTTAACTTGTGTGCTTATCTGCTTCTTAACAGGCAGATAAACCTGCAGGTCCATCCATTCATAAATACGCCTTCTTTTTCTTTCCTCTAATTAGTGTTTAAGAAAATGGTACCTTACAGTATCCAAAAATTCTCTGTGAGGCTTACTGATTGCAGGTTTTGTTCATTCTTGCTCCAGTGAGCGCAAATCTGGATTCTCTTTCATCAGAGCAACTCTTCCCCTGAAAATGTCTCTCTTGAACTCAATTGTTTTCTATTACTCTTCCACTGTTTGACCCAGTGTAACTGACTGCATGAATAGCAAATAGGGAAATCTTGGGCTGAATGAACCATTTCCAGAACCATTTTCTTTTTCTTTCTGTCATTTCAAGTTAAGCATGTCAACTCTGAAAATGTCAAAAAATAGATGAGCTTCCCTGCTGCAGCCATAGCAAGAGAAGCCTCTTGGATGTGACTGGCTTGTGAATAGAGAGTGGTTCAGGCCCCTGTAATTTGCCACCTGTCTGCAGAGCTTGGTGCAGCCAAATAAAGTGCCAGGGTTTTTGGTCTTTTGGAGAAATTGAGCTGAGCCCCAGCAAACTCATTTCATATTGCTCACCACATGACTGCTAAATAAAGGCAGCAAATGTGTCATTTGGAGTATTTCCAGCAGAGAGGGAAGTAATGGTATCACTTTCCAAGGTGAAGCTGGTGAGCTCTCCCATGAAACTGCATATGCATTTCTGGTCTCCTGTGACTTTAGAAGAAGCCACAAAAGCTTGCTTTCTATGGTGTAGCCAAAAAAATAAGAAGTGCTGGAAGTAGGCATGTTGGTTTGCATTGGTCTTCCAAAGAACTTACGAAGAACCAGCTGCACTGGTGAATAGGCTGGGAAGAGCTGTTTAAAGTACAGCACAGTGCTGCAAAAGAACAGAGCTACATCTAAGACTAGCTGGATAGTGATTCCTGAAGAGACGCAAAGATGCCTTACAACAATGAAGGCGAGAGACCAAGTGCATTGGAAAAACATGTTTGATAGTTTATGGTGTGATTATTCAGGATAGCAGGGTTTGATGAGGTCCCAGCCAGTCTAGTGTCCCTGTGGCAGCTCTTGGAAAATGTCAACCTGCATCATAGCTGCAGTGGAGATCCATAAATATATTGTGTGTCTGATTTACTTGGACATCTACATCTGTAAATAATCCACTCTTAATTACCGTTATGTCCCTTCTGTTATATCAGTTGATGTTGAGACCAGCCCTCTTATGCGCATACTTCTTCCTCTGTTGTCTGTGTCATACTTCCTGCAACTTCTCCACACAGCCTACCAGTTTCTTGCTCTGTGCTACAGACCTTCCTCATGTCTCTCTCTGGGCTTGTCCTTGCAGTTAGCACAGCAAAGCAAATTCTGTTCAAAAATGTCCCAGTGCCCTGTCCACTCCTCTAGTGCAGTACCACATGTTGTTCCCTTCTTTCCTTTCTCCAGAAATACTCATTTTTCATTCTCCCTGCTTGTCTTGATTCCACACTGCCTTGGTTTAAGCAGCCAGTTTGTGTGTTCTTGGGGAACAGAGGGTGTAAGACAGCAGGCCAGCCAGAAGTTGTTGAACAAGGTAAGGGCCTTTGATTAGGGGGTGGTGAAAGGATGGGAGAGTCTGCATAAGCTACACATGGGAAGCCATGCCTGTAACTTCAGATTTCAGCTGCTGCTTCATTCTGTTTTCAGTGTACAGGCCTCAAAGACTGTATAAATATGCTGTGGCTGTGGATGACCCTGAGAACAAATTCAGCCCTCAAGCGTGGAAATAATTGAGTTGTCTAGAGGATACAGTGTTGGAGGCTCTTGCTAGTGTAAGCCACAGGAACCACACTGCATCCATCCCACAGCACTCTGCACTCCGTAAAGGGACACTTGTACATGCACTCAGAAGTGACATCACCTTCATTCCCTTCTACCCCCAAACTCCAGTGTGCACACTCTATTTCTTGACCTAAAGCTAAACATTTAGCTTTAGTTTGGACACCTCTTACCATCTTACTTCTTACCTAAGCAGACTGATAAATTTAGGTTATAGGGGAATTTGCATTAAGTCTCAAAAAGTGGATGTAGTACTTACATGCACCATTGTTTTGTAGCTACAAGACCTTCTGGTGCTCAGATTCGTACAGCACAATCCTCAGTTTGCAAAGTTTGCAATGCAGCATATCATCGTGTTGCAATACACCCTCTATTTGCCTTCAGGTAGATGCTGGATCTGCTTATTCCTATAATCCAGTGCTCATATCTCCCACCTAGTACATGGCAAATGAACCTCGTCACAGCGAGGTTAGAGTTTTATCCCTACAGCACTGGAATGAGTTCATTTGGCCATAGTAGCTGAACCCTTAGGAGTGGGGTAGAGTTTCTACCAGTGAACATATGTGAAATACCAAACCCATCCATATCCAGACGAATATTGCTCTTTTTCAAAAGGTCAGTCCTCCACACCTGCCTTGCCAAAAGAGTCTGCATTTTAATGGAATTGAAGAAAGCAGACGTGCAAGGGCTCCTGAGAACTACCCAGCACCTCTGTCTGACTCGAGAGAATCTGCACACTTGTGGCAAAATTCTCTACTGGCCTCTAATAGGAGGGAGGTCTTAAAATGCACAGGCAACATACACATGGCAGCAAAAGCTTAGATCTTTCCCCAGTGTCCATCCACACACCGTCTACTCCACATTCCCACTTTGTATTCCAGTTCTTTTCTCCCATTTCTGGATTGTTTTGAGATTCTGTGTGTCATCCTTTGTCATTCGTCGGTAACTGCTTGAGTGAAATGGTAGCATATTCCACATCTTCATCTTCAGGTTTCCTGTGAGTCTGACTTGGTTCAACATTGCAGTAGAGAGGATCCTCGTGGCTGAGTCGGGATTTGAAGTTCAGGGTAACATATTTTAGGTCTTTGCTGTCATCCTTGGGACTGTCCATTCTTTCAGTGATGTCAAGCTATGAAAAGAAAGGCAGAACATTTGTTAGCATGATTCAGTGCCAGGCCACAGCTGTTATCAAAAGAACAAGATTTTCCCAGGAGGAAAGAAGCAGCCATGTAAAAACTTACCTTCGGTCATGACAGAGGTAGAAGAACAGAAAACTCTTTCCTTCATCACCTCTCCTTGATACAGGTTACAACCTCATCATCTAGCCTTGGTTTCTAGTCTTTGAGTAATTTCTCAGAGATTACTAGAATTTGCTCCACTGTGTTTTTTTCCTACCAGAGTTCCCTTACATTAATTACCCCCTCTCTCTCTCCACCTGGGAACATTCCTCTCTCTGGTGACATTAAATATAATTTCCCCTCCTGCTCACAACCAAAAATGAGCACCAAGGTCCTCATCAGATGCGTCAGCCAGCTCCTCACAGACTATTGGCAAGGGATTCAGATACCATATGGGAAATCTATCGTTTTCCTTACCTGTGGTATGTCCTCTGGTTTGTAATTGATGTCCTCTGCTTGTCTGGTACCTTTGGAATGAGCCAAAATCAGAGGTTTTAGAAGTAGAGAAGTCCATGAAATGCCTGGGCATTGCCTATGCTTCAGGAGTTCTGAGGAAGGCTGTAGGATTGCCCAGTGATAGAAGCAATGGGTATGCCAGTGGGACCCATCTACCCTGAATCTGGTGAACACATAGCTCTCACTTTAATTCTGCTCTGACATGTTAGGTAGTGTCCTGTGCAGAGTCTGGACGAACATGGGTTTGACTTATTGTGAGGGGAAATCACAGCAAGGAGCCTGCCTTGAGGCTTCCCAGCCTGCACCTGCTTTATCTTCTCCAGGGCACTGTGAATTGGGAATAAGCTTGCCTGGAGTGGAAAACTGATGGCCAGAGAAGGCCCTGTTTAGTACAGACTAGAACAGGAGGCATCACAAGTCTCCACATACCTTTACTCTTCAGCTGCTTGTGCCGCCTGACGCACAGTGTTATCGAGCTGATAAGTGCCAGGATGAACAGGATGCTCAGGACCCCAGAAAGTAGGATGAAGGTGTTTACCTTTGAGCTGAAGCCAGGAGAGCAAAGGAGTTACCAGAGTTAGCTGGTAGCACAGCATGATGCTGGCGCAGCCCATTACCAAACAGTGACCAAAAAAAGAGACGGGAATCACTTTATGCACTAGCTTTTATGCACTTGGAAGGAGGGTCTGGTCCTGCAGCAATGCTATCTTGATTTTTCTACCTGGCTGTGCCTTCTGAGCTTTTCCTAAACTCTCTGGGCTTTAAAAACAAGCCACTGTTCAAAGTTCAGAACACAGTTCCAGGCTCTCTGGAGCAGGTACTGCCTTTTCCTCCTGTGTTTTGCTTTCACCTGGTGCACTGGAGCTGATGTATGATTGTACTCTTAGGTGCTGCTGTAGCGTTGATGACAGCAGATGTCCAAAGGGGAAGAAAATACTTTACATTTAACAGCCTGGTAAATAGAAGGATAAAATAGCAGCCGAGGACTATTTAAATGTTAAATATTCATGGACAGGAGTGAGCAAAGTCGAGACAGAAAACGTTAGGGGCAGAAATGGGGGGTTTCAATTCCTGCAAAGAGCACAGCCCAAAGAGATAAGGATAAAAAAGTGGATAGGCATGTACATTCCAGAAAGCTGTGACTTGATTTTATCAATCTGCTTCTTGCTTTGTAATTACACTCTGGGCAGGAGCTGGAAGAGGAGAGGCCATCTTTGGTAAGGTCACCTGTCATATCTAATTCCTTTGTAAGCAGGAATTAGTATTCCATCAGGAATTAGTATTTAAGGGAGACTCAAATGAGTTTAAAAAGGAAGGTAAATCTGCCCCAAGCATAATTCTACAGATGGCAGTTTTGCATTACAGAAGAGTTGGCTCTCCAAACCATGGGGACTTGGATACTGCAGGTTGCTCTTGAGATATCTTCCCCACATAGAAAACTCCTGAAAGGAGCAAATTTAACGGTTACTATCAAGGAAGAAGACAGAGAAATGGAAAGAGTGCGGAGATGTTTACACAGCATGTAGGATGTGTGACGACTCATTGCTCCATGGTATCATGATGCAAGGAGGATGGAAGAAGATGTTAGCTGTGCCATAAATAAAGCAAAAGAGCTGCAGATCCTCCTGTTTCGGAGGCCTAGGTTCCCAGTAAGGATCAAGAGATTGTTCTTTTTCCAGTTTGAATTTGTTCCATTTCAAATTTGGGGGTTTGTATTTTCTCCTTTGTTTTCCTCTTGGGAGGAGGCACAGAGACACCCAGCCATATCCTCCCTCTGGTGACATTTCTGGGATAGGATCTTTGCAGCCACGTGCATTTCTTCTGCCATGTGTGATGAAATCACAATTTTTCTATTCTTTTCTGCTTGCTGCTTTCTAGTTTGGGAAATGTTTTTTCTTTGCCCCATAACATCACAGCTTCTTAGTCACTTTTTGGTGAAGGACTTTCTCAAGTAGTTTTGCATCTGTGAGATAAATCAGATTAGCAAATTCCCTCTTTCTTGTTTGCTGATAAAGGAAGGGGATTCTTTTGTCACCTAGGGAAAGAGAAGACAGAACCTGCCCTTGTCTACCCTCTAGTGTTCAGACTGGCCTGTGCTGCCCCTTTCACCTGGCAGCAAGGGACAGCTCACCTGTTTTGTTTCATTTCTTCCTCATTGCTCATAGTTGTTTCAGTGGAGTTAGAGGGAACCATTGCAGAAGTGGAAGAAGGGATGTTTGGTGTTTCACCTGCAAGTAAAATACATTCAGAGGAAAGATTGACGTTTGTCAGTGACAGGAGACAAAGCAAAACAGAATGGCCAGTCAAGTGTGCGGCTGCTGAGGTGGTGGTGTATCGACAGTAATGTCTCTACAGGCACGACTGAAGTGATTTGAAGTACAGGGGAAACAATACGAGACAGTGGTAACTCTTGTCTGTGTTCAAGCTCAGAGACTTTCTCTAGGCCTTACATCAGTGGTGGGGTGTTGCCAGAAGGGGTTGATTGACTTGTGCCTGCAGCACCTGACAAAGTTGCTCCAGCCGATAAGATAACTGCTATCGCAAACATGAAGAGAAGAATAATCGCTACTGGGCTGCTTTGCATTTACCAGCTAAATTTCCCTGCCATTGCTATATGGATGTAAATGCACTCCCGCTCTGACACCCAGCACAGACAAGCTGCCCAGGCTGTAACTCATGTCATCAAGACTTGCGGGCAGCAGGCAAAGCACCTTGAGGATCAAAATGTGGGAGGGAGGGGCAAGGAGCTCAGCAGAAGCCCTGCTCTGTGTGTACCCACCCCAAGGCATGGCAGAAGGAAGTGCTGGAAGGGCAAGCAGATATGCTCTATGGCAAAGACCTTCAGGTAGCAAGGAAGTACTTAAGGACTCTGTGTTTAAGCAGACAGAGGCTTGTGAAAACTGAGCAGAGAGCGTTGTCTGTGAAGGACTCGGCTGTAAGAATTGCTTCCAGGATGGTTTCTGTGCCCCAGGGGAGGTTGTGTGTGCAGGAGCCTGCTCGCTTAGAGGCTGCGTTCAGTCCCATGTGTTAGGATTTTCTCCTAGAGAATTATGCCATCCCCTCTCATCTTCTGGATTGCCAGATCCCTTCAGTGCTGCTCTGCCAAATTCCAGCCAGACCGGCTGCAGCATGGTGCCGGTCTGCCACAATCAGGTGCCCAAGCGTTACCACTTGGTGTGAAAATATCAGGCTGGAAGAAAACCCAGAAGTCCCAGATCTTTAAAATATGGGTCTAAAGGTTGTCCTCTCGGCCAGCAAACGGGAAGGTCTTAGTAGTCTTTGAAAGCCAAGGGATGAGTTGCTATAAAGGGGCAGAACTGGTATCATGAGAATGAGTGACAGAAACACCTCTGTGAAGACGACTGAAGCTGCTCTCAGGTAAAAGAGAAGCAACACAGCCCATGCATGTGGTTCAGTTCTGATCCCGGTTGCTATTCCATAGCATGGTTGGTGTGAGGAGGTACAATAACGTAGGGTTTGGGCAGGCAAACGCATGCAGATGTAATGCGGGAGGTGGCGTAAGCTTGGCAGTGCAGAGACTAGAGGGAGAGAGTAGGAAAGCGAGTCTGGAATCTACAACCATCCACGTTTCCCTACAGGTCAGTACTCACCCTCAGAAATACTGAGTGTAACCTCCACCATTCGGAAAAGATAAGTGTGTTCATAAAGCGCACACCAGTACACACCGGAGTCCTGTGCCTGCAGCTTCTCCATGGTGATGGTGACAATGCCCTGCTTGGTGTCGTCCTCGATCGTGACTCTGCCTTGCTGGGGTGTCCTGAGGTACCCTGAGGTCCTCCAACTCGTGTTGACCAGCATGGTACATGGTTTCCTAGCTCCCTCTTTGCACCAGGCTTTGGTCACAGCCCCGTAGTCTGGGGCACTGTACGGACACTGGACAGAGACATTGCCTGACTGCTTGGCTGTGTATTGTTGGGTCCCTGGAAAACACCCGGCCTGTTTGGTGAGGTCGCAAAGCAGACACAGTGGCACCCCTTCCCCATCGCTGGAATACATGCTGTGGGCTGAATGCTCCCTGGATGTCCTTCTACCTCCAGCATGAGGAGCAGAAGGGGACTGGAGCCAGATTACTGTGGAGCAGAGGTGAGTCACAAATTGGGTGGGGTCCTGTCCCCTTCCTTTGGTTCCCCCAGGGACCGCATGCTCGCAGGCGCTCAGCCTGTAGGGTCTGGGAGGCAAGGACCAGGGAGGGGTGGCAGCTGCGGGGCAGAGCAAGAGCAATGCCTGGCATGGGGGAGCTCTCCAGCAGCGCCAGCGTGGGCCAGCCGAGTGCTGAGCTGGGGAAGCTGCTCCTGCAGCCCCTGGGTGGGCCCCGTGGGAAGCAGTTGTGAAAAGCGGCCCCACTTGTGGGAGCTCATGGGAACCTCCCCTGAGTCCCTGCTGGGAGCAGACAGAGCATGAAGGGCCAGGCCTGAGCTTTGGCTCCACGGGCCCAAGGGGCAGCTGCCAGCGTGTCTGCCAGAGAGACGGGCAGGCAGGGAAAGATGGGTGTCAGCTGTGCGGCGGCAGCGCTGGGCTTTTCCGTGCTGCGGTGCAGGACGGGTGGGAGAACAAGCAGGGGAGGTGGGGCCGAAATCTGCCAACATCCACACTTGCCTGCCAGTCGGTACTCACTCTTGGACACGGTGAGGTTGACCTCCATTATGCGGGTGAGAGGGTAGCCTCTGTGGAGTGCACACCAGTACACGCCGGTGTCCTGGGCCTGCAGCTTCTCCATGGTGATGGTGACAGTCCTGTTCTGGGTGTGATCCTGGATGAAGGCTCTGTCTTCCAGAGCTTTGCTGTTACCCCGTCTTGAAGTGTAATCTGTCCTCACCACGATGTTACACAAAGTCTGACCTCTTCGACACCAAACTTTTGTCCCTGTGCTGTACCCCAGAGTGCTGTACGGGCACTGCACAGAGAGACTGTCCAACTCCCACTTGCGCAGCTCTGCGGAACAGCACATGTGGTCACTGACCCGTGAGCAGTGGGCACACGGGCATCTGCCCCCCGGCCTGAGCTGGGCACCTGGGCCAAACTCTGCCTGGGGCAACTCCCTCATGGACAGCCCGTCAGTCCAGGCAGGGGTGAGGTAGGGCTGGACAAGAGGGAGCCGACAGCCTGCAGGGCCAGCTGGGTCTGTGGGGCTCTTTCACACCGTGCTTGTGTGAGCAGGGAAGGTGGGGAGCAAGGCTGGGGAGGATGGGGGGCTGTGGGGGTCAGGGGCAGCCGCTCAGCTGTGTGGGTGTGGGGGCACGGAGCATGGGAAGGAATGATGTTGCTTTCTGACAAGACTTGGGTTTGTGTGGGGAAAAAGGTACTCACCCTTGAAAACATTCAGTGAGATGGTCCTTAGTGGAACATTCCTATGACTGGTACGGTAAGCACAGGAGTATGTGCCTGAGTCCTCTGCCTGGAGGTTGGTCATGGTAATGGACACGGTCCTACGCGTGGGATCATCCTCTATTGTAACTCTCCCCTTTGTGGCCCGGGTTGTGTATGGGTATTCTGTTGGCTTGGGTGTCTCCACTAAGAGCTTGTATGGTCCCTCTTTTGTGCCCCACCAGGATTTCTGCTGCTGGTGGTTAGCCTGTGCTGTGTAAGGACACTGGATATACAGAGTGCTTCCTTCCGATCGGCTCTCCTCAGCATCAGGTGTTTGGGCTTGGAGACCTGTGAATGTCAGATGTGGTGAGGGAGAGGGGAGCTGACGCAGGGCTGCCCACAGCCTCCCGACGGACATGGGCAAACTCTACCTTGACCTTCCTCCATGGGCACCTGTGGCTGAGGAGCTCCGAAAACCAAGATTCATTCTCCCTGCTAAATTCACCTGCTTGGAAATGGGAAGGTTGATTTCTGGTGAGCAGTGTTGAGATTTGAGGTGGGACTGCAACTGTGATTTAAAACCCAGTCTCTTTGATTTAAAACCCACAGACGTGTGGGTGTAGAGGTGTTGGAGCTTGAACCCTAAATGGACCTTGAGCCGTGCATGGTGCACTGTTTGGAGCTGCCCCCGCAGCCCACCCCGTTCTTACTGCCCCTTGCTGCAGGCGAAATGGAGACCAACCCCTCCCCACGCAGGGGATGGCAGTGGTGGGGCTCAGCCACCCCTCAGGAGCCGGGTGGCTGTTTGTACGGGATGTGGGGATGGGACAGAGGGAAGGAGCAAGGGCAGTGTGTGCGCTGGGGATCAAATCCTGAGGCCGTGGCTGGGCCTGAGCTTGCCCCCAGCAGCCTGCAGCTCCTCCGTGCCCCATCCCCTAAGGATGCCCAGCGACTCAGGGGTGCAAGGCTGTGCTGGGTGCAGGGCTGTCCAGGCACCCCCACATGGGCAGTCCCTGCTCTGAAGGGTTTATCCATTGGCTCTGAGAGGTCCTAGTGAAGAGCTGGTGGAAAGGCAGCGATTGCTGGGGGAGAAGAAGGGAGTGGGGGAGAAGTGCGAGGCCCACCAAGGGGCAGCTCTGCCCAGGGCGCGTCCGTGCCAGAGAGACGGTGCAGAGCGCTCTGCACTCACAGCCCCACGTGGTCGGGCACTGAGAGACGAAGAAGCCTTTGGGGAGGGAAACAAGGAGCTGGCGACCGTCCTGCCTCGATTCCCCAATCGACCACATGCTGAATGCTTTGTGGTTTCTGCTGGGGAGGCAGGCGGGTGCCCCCGCACAGCTCTGTCCTGACCCAGGACTGCAATTGGAGGAGCCGAGCGCGGCCAGGCAGGGTGATGGGAAATGCTGACTGGGGGAGGTGCTGAGGCTGCTTTGGAGGCCGCAGCTCTCTGCTCCCAGGGTGGCTTGGCCTGAGAGCCGGGAGGAGGCAGATGTGCGGTGGTGGGAATTGGGGCTGCCCCTTCTCTCTCCATCCCCTCCATGAGTTGCCCAGCTCCGAGCCCAGCTGGCATTGGATTCCCCCCCACCGTGGAGCTCCATGGACAGCAGGAGGTGGGGAAGGGTGTCCCACTCCCCCTGGGTGCATGGGAAGCCTAAGGCATGCCCAGCCCTTCTCTTACCTGGGAAGCAGAGCGGCAGCAGGAGGAGGACTCTCAGCTCCATGGCCATCCTCAAGCCCAGGGAAGGGGCATTGCTGGGGGCTGCCCAACGTGTCCCGTTCAAAAGTGTCTGCCTTGTGAGCCCTCCCGCATCACAGTGACGCTGCTGGAGGAAGTGCCTGAGGTCTTGCTGTCCCACGGAAATCCTCCACCACGTTTTGCAACAAGACTGATACTAAGATAATTTCAGGGTGCATTTGGGGAAGTGGCTGAGAGCAGAACTCAGCTTGTCCTGATGGCAGAGGCCCTTTGCTGCTCTCGCCTGGCCGTTGTCATGCTCTGCCCTCACACCAGTGGCAGCGGGGCACACCCTTGACTGTCCCGAGCCATGGGAGATGGAGCAGGACCTTTGCCCTGGCCTAGCCCTTCTCTCTGGGCTCCCAAGTTGTCCTCTACCCAGCCCCTCGCTGGAAAGTCTCCTCAAAGCCAGGGGGGCAATGCGTCCAGGGCTGTGTCTGCATGGACCCTCCTGCGGGCCATGCTGTTTGTGATCCCCGATCTCCACCACCAGAGCCAGTCCCCTTGTGCCCTGTGCTCTGTCGTGGTGCCTCGGCGTGCCTACCCCCAGAGTGCCCAGCTGGAGAAACCAGACCAGAGCCATTTGGCTTCTGCACATTACACAGTAATGTCTCCACAGGCACAACTGAAGTCATTTTAAGTTGCCCAGAGAGGTAGTGGATGTCCCATCCCTAGAAACCTTTAAGGTCAGGTTGGACGGGGCTCTGAGCAACCTGATTTAGTTGATGATGTCCGTGCTCACTGCAGTGGGTTGGACTAGATGACCTCTAAAGGTCCCTTCCAACCCAAAGCATTCTATGATTCTATTCTATGATTCTAAGTACAGGGGAAACAATGCAAATACTGAAATAATCCATTCAAAGAAGCTCCTGAAACAACTGACTCTTGGCTCACTGTGAAAATGGACAGCTAAACACAGCTTCCTGGCTCTGCACGTCCTTTTGGTTCCCCAGTATGATTCAGGAACTGGAGATGATAGGGTGAGGGAACTGGGAGTCAGGAGCAGCCTAGTAGGTAAAATGAACTGTGGAGCAGAGAGAGCAGAGAATGGGTGGAGCAGGTGGGGCAGCAAGCCTGGGAAGTGAGTTCTTCTGCAAGGAAAATGAAAGGAGTTTCTCCAATTTAAAAAAAAAAAAAAAAAAAAGAGACACTCACCTATGAAAACAGCCAGCTTAATTGCCTTTATTTGGAAGAGGTGAGAGTCATCCTTAAGAGCACACCAGTACTTCCCCAGTGTCTCGTACTGTGAGCTTCCCCGTGGTGATGCTGAGAACTCCCCTCTGGGTGTCATCACTTATGATGCATCTTCCTTTCTGAGTGCTCTTCTCGTTCTGGCTGCTCATCTTTTCTGTACTGACCAAGACAGCACACTCTTTCCCGATTATCTTTTTGTACCAGGCTTTCCATACAGCCTTGTAATCTTGCATGTTGCATGGGCACTCAGCAGAGAGCATCTCCCTAGCTACATATGCTGGAGTTTCTGGAAAAGGTCAGACTGGTTAGTAAGGTCCAGACAAAATGTCCAGTTACATTAGTTTCCTGCAATTAGAATAAGCACGATATTGTAATCCAATTCACAAGCATTTTAGCTACAAGGAGGGTCGAATTGAACTGGGATGCTAAATAAAAAATAAATCTCCAAAATATTCTGTCCTTCTGAAGAAATTTTAGAATAATATAATCATGTCCCCAAACAAAGCAAAGCTTGTCGTAACAGAAACATCAGGAGGCTTTGCTCTGAATTCATCAGCTGAGTTGGTGATCAGAAAAAACAGCCAAGACAGAGAAAGATCTGAGGCACCTTATGTACAAGAAATTACTAAAACAACTTTTTGCCTGGAAAGGAAATGACAGCAGTAATATTACAAAAGTCTATAAAATCAGGAATAGCAGGGAGAGAGGGAATGGGAGCAATAATTCACTGTCTGTTATAAGAAGGAAGTCACTAGTTAGGAGACAAGGAGAAAAGGAAATTCTCCATGCATACATTGAGTGTGGAGTTCCCTGCCACAGGATGTTCATATACCAAAAGTTTTTATGTGTCAGCAGAATGAGTAGATGAATTAAAGAGAAAAAAGAATTTAGCCATTGCTATTATAATAAAAATATCCTCTCCAGAAAATCTGGAGCCTGCGAGAGTATTCTGGAGAGCTGTTTCTATATGCTTCTCTGGTTTTATACTCCTTCCTTATTATCTGCTTCAGCCAGTATTGGAGACCTTTGGTCTGACCTACTATGATGATTATGATTCCTCAGCAACCTGGGAGAAGGTAATACAAAACACTGAAAAGGTAAGCAGAGAAAGTGAGGCAGAAATCTACAAAATGCCCCACATTTTCCTTAAAAATAAATACTCGCTTTTGGAAACAGACAGCTTAATCTGAATCATTTGGGTAAAATGAGCATATGTACAGTGTGCACACCAGTATGCTCCTGCGTCTTGAACTTGCAGCTTCTGTGTTGTGACAGTGATTGTCCCCTTCTGGGTGTCATCAAGTATAGTGCTTCTCTCAGAATGAACCTTGTTTTGATATGCTGATAGGTGGTAATTGGTGCTGACCACGGTATCACATTTATCTTTCCTTCAGCACTAGGCTTTCCTTGTAGCGTTGTAGTTCTGGACATTATAGGGACATACAACAGAGAGACTCTTCAGCTCCATAGCAGAGTGGTATTGGACCACTTGTCGTGGTTTAACCCCAGTTGACAACTAAGCACCACACAGCTGCTCGCTCACCCTCTTCCCCCCCCCTCCCCGCACTGGTGGGATGGGGGAGAGAATCGGAGGGGAAAAAAAAAGTAAAACCCATGGGTTGAGATAAAGACAGTTTAATAGGACAGCAGAGGGACAGAAAATAATAATAATGATAACAGGAGATATAAAATAAGTGATGCACAATGTAATTGCTCACCACCCGCCGACCGATGCCCAGCCAGTCCCCGAGCAGCAATCGCTCCCCCCGGCCAACTCCCCCAGTTTATATACTGAGCATGACGTCATATGGTATGGAATAGCCCTTTGGTCAGTTTGGATCAACTATCTTGGCTGTGCCCCCTCCCAGTTCCTTGTGTACCTGGCAGAGCCTGGGAAGCTGAAAAAGAAAGTCCTTGACTAGGGTAAGCGCTACTTAGCAACAACCAAAACATCAGTGTGTTATCAGCATTCTTCTTACACTAAATCCAAAACACAGCACTATGCCAGCTACTAGGAGGAAAATTAACTCTCTCCCAGCTGAAACCAGGACACCACTGCAGAACATAAGACCCACAGTATAAGTCACAGCTGAGAGCCATGATGACACATCTTCCATGAATGACATCTCCACTATGGGATAAAGTCTTCACAGGTGAAATCCAGACCCTGGCTTCAGCTGGGACCTCAGTCCTGTGTACCTCACACACTGCCTGCTCTCTCTGCTTCTCCAATAACAACTTATTTTCCCACAGTGTCCCAAGTTCTGATGGGAAGAAGCTGCTGGTTTTAGGTAGAGTAGCAATTTTAAGATATAAGCACTCCACCTCTCCTTTCCTGTTACCACCATCACAGCAGAGCTGGGAGAAACTCATCAGTGTTCACAGCTGAGCAGCCTCAGCCCATTATCAAATAGTATAATTCTTTTTTTTTTTTTTTTTTTTAGTATAAAATCTCTGGTAGAGGAAGTTATTCCCTTTTTCAGACTTTGTGGAAGAATCTAGCAAACTAGGAGTTGCTGAGTAAATTCTTAGGCTGCCTTATCTCAAGTTGTGGTTTTGGAGGGAAAAAAAAGCCAAACAAAACAACCTCTTGCAAAAATATTTGAAAGAACATAAAATTGAGGTAAGCCTTAAAATAGTTTGTCTTTTTTTCACAAAAATGGAGAAAAGGGAGACTAATGTAACAAATTTTAATAGCATTTTGTTTGAATTCTTGGTCTGAGGAGTGTGTGATCTAGCAATAAGGTAGCAAAAGGTTAGGGAGAAGGGGAGTCTGGGGAACATTCAAATGTTTCCCCCAGGTTTCATGGTTATTTGTCATATGCATAGTTTTTATAGCCATTATTTTTGTGCTGCCTGCCTGTTTATCAGTACAAACCTTGCAGTAAATAAGACAGAACAAGGCTAGGGAAAAGGACTGTAAAAGAGTGGGCAGCGGAGCATTTGCGGAAGCCAGTTCTGCAGTGTTTCTCGTGGCACGGGTCTGTCCGTGCCCTATGCAGTGTCACGAGTTGCGCAAGAGGATAAAGCGCCAGGCTGGCAGAGGGAATGCTGTTGTTTTGATGCTGGCTTACGAACATTCCCCTGTTCAAGAGGCTGTGACATGCCATATAGGGAGGACAGACTCCTAGCCATATTTCCAAAATTTCTAGTATTTCGCTCTCTCCACCAAAAGAGAAGGAATGTTGTATCTCGGCATCCCTCTGCATTGCCAATAGGAAAACGGGGTCTTTTCCTTATTCCAAATTAATTTTTTACTGTATTGTAAAGGATAACACAAATTTACTTTAAGTAAAAAATTTGATCTTTCACAGAAAGCAAATATATTTTGGGGTTAAAAATCACAAATTTGTACTAAAGTATAGTTTTCCTCAACCAAAGATTGCTGACTGTCTGTGAAGATCTGGTGTAGAAACTGTTCTTTGTGTTGCAGTGTTGGGGGATTCCTTGGTTTTAGTCTGTCCTGCTTGAAAGCATCAGTCAGAAACAGTCTCTTAAAAAAATGATGGAATTGTGCTGTGTGGCTCTGTGCCAGCTCCACTGTAGTTCTGCACAAGTTCTTGTGATGGCTGGTGGGTTCAGTGTGCATATTCGAGAGAAAGGGAGGGATCAGGCAGGAAACTGTGGTCGTCAAAAGATGAGGAGATTCTCCAGCTTTGGTTACAGCTTAGTACTGTGCTCAGGGACAGATATTTTCATACCTATTCAAGCTTTGTGTCTAGAGATACAGTGAGCACAAATATATATGGAATTATATTCCCTCTGTGGAATAGTTAACAGGCCTGAGCTGGCTCTGCAGAGGCTTCAAAAGACTGAGGATATAAAAGGTTTGGTAAGGAGACAGAAGACTATGTCAGTCATGTGTGATAGTAAATCTGTGCTAGTCGTTCCTGGGGGCTGCTGAAATTGTATTACACTGCTGTCATTTGGATGATCCCAGTTCCAAAATTATTAGCAACTCTTTTATGTACATTTACTTCCTTGCTGCCTTCCAAAGACTCTCCTTTTCCTTGACAGAGGCTTTCAGAGGGATCCTTCCCTTCAGAGTTGCTTTTTGTGCTGCATCAAAGGCGCGGTGCTCTGTGCGCTTAGTCTGGTGTGCCTCAGTACCTGGGATTCTGCATCTTAATAATCAACTTGCAAGAGGCATTTAACAGCCATGAAACAAATGCTTGAAGGCCTTCCTATCTTGATTCACACAGATTTAGCCTGTCCTTAAGTAGCTGTGATTTCTATGAAATATTGCACATGCAGAGAAGGAATCACTGCCAGGACACTTGTCCCTTGAGCCAGTGACCACATGGTTCTTTCAGGGAGTGGTGGAGCTGGGCCAGACAGTGCCAGGGGACATGTTGTTTGCATGACACACTTACACCTGCTTTTGAAGAGGAAACTGTGCCCAGAGTGACTTGGCCTATGGTCCTGGAGAAGCCAGAATCTCCAGGTAATAGGAACCAGTGCCGGCTGTCCTGGTTTCAGCTGGGAGAGAGTTAATTTTCTTCCTAGTAGCTAGCATAGTGCTGTGTTTTGGATTTAGTGTAAGAAGAATGCTGATAACACACTGATGTTTTGGTTGTTGCTAAGTAGAGCTTACACCAGTCAAGGACTTTCTTTTTCAGCTTCCCATGCTCTGCCAGGTACACAAGGAACTGGGAGGGGGAACAGCCAGGATAGTTGATCCAAACTGACCAAGGGGCTATTCCATACCATAGGACGTCATGCTCAGTATATAAACTGCGGGGAGTTGGCCGGGGGGAGCAATCGCCGCTCGGGGACTGGCTGCGTGTCGGTCGGCGGGTGGTGAGCGGTTGCATCACTTGTTTTCTTTTCCCTGGGTTTTGTTTGTCTCTCTCGTTCTCCTTTTCATTACAATTACTATTATTATTATTATTACTATTATTATTATTATTATTTTTATTTCAATTATTAAACTGTTCTTATCTCAACCCGTGGGTTTTCTTACTCTTGCCCTTCCGATTCTCTCCCCCATCCCACCGGGGAGGGGGAGGGTGAGCGAGCGGCTGCGTGGTGCTTGGTTGCCGACTGGGGCTAAACCACGACACGGCCCATCTCCTTTCGTAGCAGTGCAGAGAATTTCTTCATCTGAAAAGAAACTTGCTTTGGTGGTAGAAACTTGCGGAAAATTCCTTTCCTAATGCTGGAATATCATGCATTGTACAGGATCTTAGACAAATGCAAGAGAAACACCGTACCTGAGCTCACTTTGCTCACTCTTGTACTGCCTCACCACTTCTCTTACCTGAAAAACAGAAGAGCAGAAGCAGGAGGAATCTTGGCTCCATGCCTGTCTTGGAGCCAAGAGAAAGGGCGACAGAAGGCAGATCAGAGGATTAGTAGGTGTCTTCTCTCTGTACGCTCCTATCCCACACTAGTACTGCTGGAGGAAGTGGCTGAGCTTAGTGGCTTACCACTTGGCTTGGCACAGAAATTCTTCACTGCTGTTTTACAACCAAATTCATACTTAAATAATTGAATTGTCTATATCAACAGAGCTTGGCCAGTTCAGAAGACACAGATGCATTAGGCAGAATTCAAGGAGAAGTGATTTTCTAGTTCCCATTGCATCAACAGAAGCCACACTTCACCATCTCGCTATGCTTTCAATATTGTCCCTGAAAGATCCCTTGACACTCCCACTAGCAACATCATTAAAATCAGCCAGCCCTTGGCCTCAGAAAAATGGAGAAGTGTTTCCGTTTTTAGAGGCACATAAACTTCCATGTGGCTGATTCTGAACCTAGGTGCTTCGCAGGCCTGGGTTCAATCACAGTGGAGGTGAGGGAAGGAGAAAGACACAGGGTGGTGCAGTGCCACATCCCTGTATTTGTGCACCTGCTGGGCAGAGCTAACGGAGGGAATGGGGAACAGCTTCTGTAACTTTCCCCTTCCTTTCCCTTGGCCTCCCCAAGGAACTCTGGCTCCTGGAAATCAGCACAAAGCCAGCTCTCCTCAAGGTGAGCAAAGCCACCTGTGGAAACCTCCAGTTCAGTCATCAAGCCACAATGTGTACATCATAGCCACAACCAAGGTCTCCCTTCAGCAATGGCTGTCACGGCTCTGGGGTGGACTCACTCATGGCTCTTCCACAGCTGGCTCTACCTCAAATAGCTGCTTTGGGAAGCACAAGCGGTGGCAGGTCTTATTTGTCTTGACTCCATGCTTTCTTGGCCTTACTCTTGTTCTAGCTCCAGGATACTGGAGAAGGACTGTCCTTCCACTCTGCTCTCCAGACACCTTGTGCTTGCCACACTGGGAAACGTGCCCCTAGTCAGTGGGGCTTGGCAGATTCCCTCTGCCTCCCCTTGAAATCCCTGTGCCCTTCTCTGCCCTTCAAGGCAGTGACAGTAAAGAAGTATAATGGCAGTAAATTCCTCTGCCTCCCCACTGCCAGCAGATGTGCTCACAGTGGTCTCCCCTGGGCCAGTACCTACCTGCCTCGCTCCATCAGAGCAATGCAGAAAGACCGTAGTGACACCCTTGCTACAAATAATTTCCAATTATATGAATAAGCAGCTTATTAACAGTACATTCTGGCTAATCATTTTGTGCTAGATATCTTCGCATTGTCTTGTCCCCAAATCCCTCCCTCATCAGGCACTTGATGCTCAGTAACAAGAAGGGGGAATGCACTTGTTCTCTTACGAACAAATCCCAAGAGTCTGCAATTAGTTCAGTTTCTGCAACTGGTTGCCTACCAGCTGAGCCAGGAGCTGTGCTGCATCGCAACGCCTCATCCTTTCCCATAGCATCTGCATTTGCCATGTCCACTGGAGGGCCTGTCTTTGGGGCAGGACAGGTCACGAAGAGATGTCTGTCCAGGACCTAGCATGTTGGTCACTAAGGAGCAGCAAGGAAGTAATGAAGTTGGTCCTTTTGCTGCATCTCTGACAGAGAATCAATATGGCTTTTAATTATAGAATCACAGAAAATAAGATTAATGTTATCTCAGGAGGTCACTTAATCTCGCCCAGTGACACACAGTAGGATCAGCTCTTTTGATGTAATTTCTAAAGATCTCTGTTCAACTAGTTTAGATTGCAGCATTCTCCCGGTGACCTATTCCAGTGCTGTACCATCCTTATTTGAAAGCTTCTCCTAACATGTGACTCTCCCTGCTATTTAAATGCCTCGCTTCTTTTTGTATGCACTGTGAACTCGGAGAACAGATTATTCCCTTTCTCTTGCTTTGTATGCGATGACGCCTGCCATGCCTCCCCTCAGTCTTTCCGCTCCAGACTAACCATCCCCAAGTCTTTTCATTTGCCCTCCTAGGTTGTGTTTCTGACAGCTTGGATCATTTCCGCCCCCCTTCTCTGAACTCTCATCAATCCACCTCTTTTCTGCCTATCTACTTGGAGTCCCCAAAGCCCCCTGAAGTCTCTGCTGAGCTTTTCATCCAACCAAGGATGAAACCATACACTTCTCTGTTGCCTTCCATAGAAGTTCTTGCTTCCCGTTGATTTACTCTCGTTGCCGTGAAACCTCTCTGGATTAGACACTTCTTAAAATGTCAGTGGCCTTACAGAGACTTCCCTGCTTTAGGTTTACCTGCCCCATGCGTTGGCCCTTGCTGAGCACTATAGGAAGACCTGGCAGAGGGGTCCCTGTCGCAGCAGCGTTGGGGCTGCTCCGTGCGGTTGCAGGGCCCAGGCAGCGGTGGGGTGCTGCGGCAGGGTGCTGCGGCGGAGCTGTGTGCGAGGGGACGGGCTGGGTTTGGGGTGCGAGGCCGCTAGAGGGCAGAGGAAGATCAGGAATGGGGTGCGGGCTAGGGGATGGGGTCTGCAGGAGGGGGTTGGCTGCCGAAGACCAGTACAAGAAGGACATTGAGTTACTGGAGCGTGTCCAGAGAAGGGCAACGAAGCTGCTGAAGGGTCTGGAGCACAAGTCTTATGAGGAGCGGCTGAGGGACCCGGGGTTGTTCAGCCTGGAGAAGAGGAGGCTGAGGGGAGACCTTATCGCCTTCTACAACGACCTGAAAGGACGTTGTAGCGAGGTGGGGGTCGGTCTCCCAGGTAACAAGTGATAGGATGAGAGGCAATGGCCTCAAGTTGCGGCAGGGGAGGTTTAGATTGGATATTAGGAAAAACTTCTTCACGGAGAGGGTTGTCAAGCACTGGAACAGGCTGCCCAGAGAAGTGGTCGAGTCACCATCCCTGGAGGTATTTAAAAGACGGGTAGACGAGGTGCTTAGGGACATGGTTTAGTATTGGATAGGTACAGTTGGACTCGATCTTAAAGGTCTTTTCCAACCAAATGATTCTATGACCTCCCCCCCAGCCTGTGAAGTCCCGTCTCTGCTCGCAAGCAGAGGGATAGCTGCCTGGAGGTCGGCACCAAGGTGAAATGCTGGCCTTTGCAGTGCCTTTGTGATATTCCCCATGTTTTGCAATGAAAACTAAACGCTCCGCTCAGCTAGCGGACTGCGCAGTGACCAAAGCCCGGGCTGTCACACTGCTGGCAGGTGCCCAGGCATGGCAGTTTGTCTGTCACTCCTGTTTCCCCTGGCTCCAGGAGGCAAGTGCCCAAGTGAGCCTGTCTTGTGCGTGCTGCAAAGGTTTTAGAGAAGCTGTATATCCTTGCCTCACCCTGCAGCGTGCCTTAAGAGAGATCTTGAACAGACAGCAAAAACCCTTCTTCCCAAAATTGTAAGCAGGCTGCAGTCCTAAGGCCTTATCTGCCAGATGATGGAGCCTGCCAGGCCCTTCCTGGGGACATCACCACCAGTTGCTGCTTCCTTCAGCAGAGCAACACAAACCAGCCCTTCACCCTCATCCAGGCCTGATGCGAGGCAGTGGGGAATTGATGCTAAATAATCCTGAGAAAGGGGGATGCTGGGATAAGGGAGAAGGTGGGGGCTTGTCTTAGAACAAGGTGGTAGAAGATGGCTCAGAGAAACGGTAGCTTCAGTGAGCAGTGAGAGGCGGGGCATGGCTGGGGGGGAGGCAGGCAGAGCCAGGGCCGGAGGGGCTGGCCGTGTGTGTGCAGGGGCCGCTGGGCACGGAGGACAAGCGCTCTGTCGGCAGGACATGGGCCATGGGCTCGGCTCGGCTCTAAAGGAGAAGAGGCCCCACAGCAGCAGCTTAGCGAGAGGCCTGGTGTTTGGTCTGTTCCACATCAATGGGGCGTCCAGCTGTGGCTGAGGATGAAAGCAAGCGAGAGAGAGAGGATTAAAGGCTCCCAGGGTCTCCTCTAACCCGCCTAAGACTCGCCGAGAGGGCAGTGTGCGGCTTCAGGAAGGCTTCTTCATATGGAAAATATTATGTGAGGGAGAGAAAGAGAAGGGGGAAGGGAAGAGGGAGACTTCTGTCCAGAGTGTGCTGGGGGAAGACTGATCACAAAAAGCGTTTTGGAGGCTCAGACCCAGCCCAAGGAGAAAGTGCCGAGTTCTGCCATAGCCGAGAGTGGGGTGGGGCACAGGTGTGATGAGTTTGGGAGGCCTGCAGACAGGACAGAGAGCGCGAGGTCCAAATGTGCTAAGAGCACATAGCAGCAGAAAAATAAAGGGATGAAAGAAGAGGGGAAGTGGAGAAGGGGAAAGAGGAGGCTGGCAAAAGGGAGGAAAAAGGAGAGAAATGGAGGGGGAGGTGGTGAAAGACAGAATGAGGGACATGGAGGAACACAAGAGGTGGTGAAAGGCCGGCTGTCTGCTCCATTGTGTTATTAACCAGGTCGCCAGGTGGAAGCACCCCGCACGCAGCCCTCCTGGCCCGTTTCCTACCCCCGCCAAACTTCTCCCAGGAATGCTTGTGATGGGGAACAAATTGCTAACAGAAGTGAGACATTTTGCACTGAATGCAAGCAAGTTTCCAGTGAAAGGTTTCCTGTCAGCGGGTTGGGACTGGAGGATGTGGAGCCTTTCTGCCTGCTCTGGCAGAATAATCCTGCGAGTTAACACGAAGCGTTGGTTATACCGCAGGATAAAGGACCTGAGGCTGGGCTTTCCTGCCTTCTGTTTTGGCTGCCACCGTTTGGCTGCTTTCATTCACCGTTATTTTCTGCTTCACCCGTGTGTGGCATTCTCGGTCTCATTAGCCCTTCCTCCGCTCCCCCAGCCACCCCCCACTGGTGAGATCTCCCGAGTATTCACAGGCTTCCACTCTACTTTCCTCCTTGATTTATACTGTTGAACTGAATGACCTTCCTTGACCTCATTTTCACGACAGCGTGAGCACACACATCAGCACTCGGCGAATGGCGAAAGTAGTCCCTCCTTTGCAGTCCTGCCCTCTGAGCTGCAAGGATGCTAACTCTCCTGCTTACATGTGGGCTAAGTTTGGTGTGTGCTCGCACGCTGCAGATGGGTGCCCCATCACCTGGGTCTGCAGCACTCCCTTGCACACTACAGTCCACAGACGTGGAAGGTGATCTGTGTATCTTTGCACATATGGGCAGTGTTTAGCTGAGCTGGTGTGCGTGCACAAGCAATATGCAGGAAGATACTCCTGTGTGTTTCACTTTATGTACAGACACACAGAACTTTCCCCTCCTCTATCACCTATGCTTCGAGGGAGCCCACAGGTATATATGGTCTGTCCCTGTGAGAAATGCACACCAACACTGTCTCTCCTTTCTATCTAGGTTGCTGTGTTCTTGGTCATCGCTGCAGTAGCTGAAAACTTCCTATATGGGCCAGGCAAGCCAAAACACAGAGCTGGAGATGTGCGTTGACTCCCTGGTACGGACACGCTTGCAAGGTGAGGGAATTTCTATTACCACAGATATCCTGGTGCCCTGTGACTCCTGATGGAATAGTGGATTTTAACAGGAGAGCGAAGAGATCACTTCTCCCTCCTCCCTAGAAAACACATTGCCGAGTCTCTGCTCCTGGTTCTGAGGAATTTCAGGCAAAAGTCTGAATTTCTTAAGTGGAAGAGGAGCTGCCAACCCAAAGGTGCTGCTGGGTTTTGGAACAGCAAGTCAGCTATGATCCTGTTTGCCATTCTCCAGCTGCACCCCACCCAGACTCCACTCTGACATCCCAAAGCTGAGTGTCTTCCACGCTCTTTCTAAATAGCAGCTTTTTTTTTTTCAAGGCAGCTTTGCCCCCTTCCTTAGCCCAGCAGTACATAAATCCCTTTGTCCCCTAGTCTGGAAATCTGTCTTCCTGTCCCTCCCTTCCCTGCCTTCCTGGGAAGTCAGTGTGGATATGGTGCTGCCGGCTTGCCTGTCTGAGCTGCTTAGTTAAGAATAATAAACAAACTCCTAAATGGAAGGATATTCTTTAAACCTGCCTTGTGCTGCCTGCCAGGGAATGCAGGCAGCAAAGCCCACCTCCTGTCCCCCTCCAGCCCTAGCTCCAGGCTCTCCTGAAACCTGATCTCCTCTGCTGTGGAGCTGCACCATGGCCTCTGTGTGCACCTTCCCCCTTGACCCTGTCTGGATTCTCCTGTCCTTTTCCTGACACACACCCAACAAGCACATGCTCCTGCTCAGACACGCACATACCACAGAGGGGCACACAGTGACACTGCCACGTCTGGACTCGTGGAAGCAGAGGCAGAGGTGCGCTATGCCCACCACACAGATGGGCACGGAGCAGATTTACACACATGTCCATGCCCGCCCCTTCACATGGGTATACACAAACATGCTGTGAAAAGTGACGCAAATGCCCACTGTGCCAACAACTAGAGGCTGCTCCCTGCTTTGGGAAACCCACCTAGGCAGCGCATGCAGATCAGAGGCAGAAACGCTCCCAAAAGTCCACAGGCACATGGAAGTAGTGCCCACACGGCCCCAGACACGAAAAGCAGCGTGGCACCAGATCTGCAGAGAAGCGGCAACCTTGTATCACAGCATGACAGCAGAGCATACCCAATAGCAGGCTCACTGATAAACCCAGCCAGCATGTGTCCTGATTTCTCTCACACTCGCCTCTTTTTGTGGAGAGGTGTCCATCCATCTCTTGCTGTTTTTCTCGGTTTCCTTTCATATATGTGCACTCTCCCTCCACTCACACATCCCAGCTTCCTTATGTATACCTGCTGGTCCATTCTCCCATTCCCTGGAGGTTTACCTCTCATACAAGGATATGCTACGCACACCACCCTTACTTGTGCTTGAAATGCAGACCTTCCTGTACACATCTGTTTTGCTTTCATACACTCTCTGCTCTTTGCAGCTTCTCTGACACAGGTGTGTCTTTCCATGTTGCTCATGCACCTTTTCTTTAGGCACACAGGCATCTTCTCCCACTTCCTCCTGCTTGTTCCCCTGCTTCCAGCTCACACAGCTTCCCAGCTTTCCTTCTCTGTGGCCCATTTTCCTCATGCCAGCATTCACAGCTAGCAGGAAGAGGATGTCAGTTAGAGGCTAAGCAGTCCCTGGGACCCTCCGGCCCTGCCACACTTTTCAACCCACTTCTCATTTTTCTTCTTCTCTTTTAGTAATTTATTGGTTTTGTCTCTCTTCCTCCTCAGTGCCTGCTAAAGGGAACTCGTCTCCTTGCCTCTTCTCTCTGTTTTCATCTGAAGAAAAAGGGAAAAACCCATTTTGCTCTTTCCCCAGCTCCAATTCCCCTTCCACTCCCACACCCTCCCACCCCCCTTCCCAGCCCTGAAACCTTTTCCTGATAGTGTTGCTGTAACTGTTCAATTAAACGAGCAATTACAAAATCAATCAAACCGAAACGTGTGCTGTGCGCTGAGGGGGGACCAACTGCAGAGTGGGGACGTCGCCTGAGCCTGTCCCAGCCTGAAGGCAGCTCAGCTCACAGCTCAGCTGAAATTGTCTCGTTTGATGGTGAGACATTGCTCTGAGGACAGGTACTCTGCTTCTGTAGGGCCACACTCCGCTATGTAAGGCCAGCACCGCTAGCTTCACACCACCTGCAAATTTCCCCTATCTGAGAAAATCTTGGCAAAGCTGTTAGAATTAACCATGGCCTTTGGTTTGAATTGGCCAGTAAGAGGGTGCCAGTTGGAATAGGTCATTGGGGATGTTCAGATGAGGGTGGTTTCTGCAGCAGTAGGAAGGAAAGTAAGTGATGAGGTGAAAATGGTAAACCCAAGCGTGGGTCGTCTTGTGTAATTTCATGGGGTTACACCTGCTGACTTCCTCTCCCCTTTTGTGTGTATGTTTCTGCTCCTGCTACACACTTAACACATGTCGAATCAGTGTGTGCCATGGCTCTTTGCCACTCTCTACTGTTTTCTCACCAGGTGACACTCACACTGTCTTACTCCCCACTATCTGTGTCTCCTCAGAACTACATCCATGATTTTCGCTGCAGGAATTCCCTTTTGATACCTGCAGCCCTCTTGGCGCTGTCATAAGCAAGCAGCTAGACTGGCCCTGACACAAAGGCACAAATCCTTCCCAAACTGATCACAAACAAGAAAAGATGAGCTGGAGAACAGGTTGGATTAAGAGGAAAATGTGCGAAGCAGATGAGTTTTGGTTCATACATGGGCAGAATCATGGCAGCTTTCCAGCGGCATGAGGAAGCCAGCTTTAGCATACGATATTTACTAAGGAGACCCAGATCCTGCTCTTGGTTGCACCAGGGAAACCCCATCACTATCGAATCCCTCGAAAGGCTGAGGCAAACTGACGAGAATTCGGGACCAGAGAGCTTAATGGAAAGGATGGGGAAGGCTTTCCCATCTTCTTATGAGCAACATACATGAAAGGAACACCTTCTAAAAAGCCCTTTGCCCTGGCATAATCCATTTGGGCTGCCAGGAGCATACCTTCATCTTGCTGGTGGGTTCTGGTCCTGCTCTTAGAGGAAGACTTCCCTCCAGATTTAAGGGCAGCGGGATTGGAGCTATTTAATGAGCTCTTATCCCAGACTTGACCCTGATTTTGCACAGTCAGAAAAGCAGCATCCCAAAGGCTTATCATTCCTTTAAGAGCAGAAATCTGGCAAGTTTCCTAGGGCAAGAGTCCAGTTTGGCTTTAATTTTTAGTGAGTAATACTTAAAGCCTGGTCACTCTGCAGGTCCTGTGGAAACACAGGGCTGTGTTGACACACCTCCTAATGCAGCAGGAGGTACGCAAATCAATTTGCAAGGATGCTTTAACAAGTCCCCCATCCACATTTTTTTTTCCTTTGGTCACACCCTGATTTACCAGTTTCACATATATTAAAATATTGAAGATAAGCACCAATACACAACTGCTGCTTTACCCCTGTTGCAAAGTTCCCTGTGTCTGACAGTGACATTCAGTGCTGTTGCAGAGCTCATCTATTTCCCCACCCACCTGGAAGTGATAGTGAAGAGGGCTGGAAAGGGAGAAAATTTGGCAGGGGGAGCAGTGGAGGGTAGGTTAATTTTTATGCCACTTGTCTTGCTGGTGCCATTATCTTGGATTGTACTGATACCATTTAGGGTGTATTTATTGGGTATGCCAAGGATGCCTGGAGCCTATGGCCCTGGTGTTTGTACAAATCTAAATAAGTAAGTGTATGTTTCAAAACACTGAAGTCTGTGGTATCAGCCCAGCTCGTGCAGGCAATGCAAGTCTGTCTGTCTGCGAGTGCTATTCAGTTAGGACTATTTTGATCTCCTTCTATGACTTGGGGGACTCCCTGAGGTAGTGTCCTTTGGCTCTCAGTCCTAGAAAGATTATAGCTTGTGACTTTGAGGATAAGACAGGCTGGTACCCTTTCCTGTCAGCCTTTGGTTAGAAGGACCAGCTGCAGAGCCCAAAGGAGATTCCCATTTTTCTCGGTGGGTTTGGGACCCAAGCATCTGGGAGAGGACTCATTTGTGGGAAAGATCTAAGATGCCAAAGAGGGACAAGGAGGGGTGTTATTTTGCAACCCGTTTGTCCAAAGGCTACAAATCTCTCACCCGTGGCTCTGCCTGTCCCTTAGCTCTGCCTTCATGCCGGGTGCACGCAATCACGTGTGAAAAACAGCTTGGCCTGTGCCCCTGCCAGACGTACGGCAGGACCATTAGTCAAGCTGCGTATGGGAAGGAGGCAGGTTACAATTTGCTGATTAGGAGGGAGGAAAACCCAACTGGGCTCCTTGGAGGACAAGCTCCCCCCTGCAGCAAATAAAGGCTACAAAGAGGCTGCTGGTGCGCGAGCCCTTTCAGTTGCTCCAATTTGTTGAGGTGTTTGCTGGGGCTTGATGGAGGTGGATGAACGGACCTGAACACACTCTCACTTGGTTTCTGTCAGGTGGGGAAACTGTTGTCTCCGATGGATTGACGCCTGATTGATGAAGGGCTCACCCCTGACTTGCAGTAAGATGAATGATAGGGAAATTTGGCCCCTGCCCCCTGCTTAGGGGAGTGCATTGCTTGCTCTAAGAGATAAACACACAGCTCGCGTGCTTACAGGTCCCAGTCTGGCACTTCTGTGGCCCCCAGGCTCCCGCTGGCTTTGCTAACACACTTCGGGGCCTGATCCTGTTGAGGCAGTCCTGAGCGGGGGAAATGCTCTTGTAGTACAACAGATTGGATCCGCTTTGGTGCAACGCCACGTGCTCCTGGTACTGCAAAATGCCACGTGGGTGGCACTGTGTAAAAGCCTTTGGTCACGTCCAGCTGTCTGTTTGCCATCTATATTTGGTAAAAAAATGATTTGGGATTGTTTGTTTGTGGTTCCTTGGAAACCCCCCTTAAGAAACGGCTTCTTTTGTTTGGTTACTTGGGAAAAATATTTTCCCCTCCTTCTTTCACTATTTTGAAACATTAAAAAAAGCAAAGCTTTAAAGAGCCCAAGAATATCCAGGACGGACTGTCAACAGCAGCCTCTGTATCTTGCCTCATGGCTCAGTGCTTGCCTCGGTCTTCGTCTCTTCCAGACACTCTGCTCCACCTTCTTGTAAATTCTGACAATGAAAACACTATTTAAATGTCCTCAAAGTTTCTCTTTCCATTGAAAAAGGGGATTTATTCTCTTTTTTTTTAATCAGAATTAATGTGATTCTAATGTGTTCCTTTTGATCTTCAGGGGATTTTTTACACTGATGTTCCCTAATTTTGAAATGATTTTTTTTTTGTTTTAATTGTTTTAAAAAGCTTTAGTGAAGGGGGAAAAAAAATCCATCCTACTTCTCTGGCACATCTTTAACCTTTAAGTACCTCCGGAAAAAAATATTTAAAATATATTATACATTTTTAAACAGGGTGCTTTTGACAGGTCAGTTTCAAACCTCTCTCTCTTTTCTCGCGCTGTGTTGGAATAAGACAATTTTGCAGCTTGGATTTTTTTGACAGTTAAATTGCAATGTAGGCAGAGGGTGGAATAGGGATCCTGTCTCTTTAACTCTCTAACTAGACAAAGACTTTTCCCCTTTGAGAGCTGAGCCCGGGATCAGAACTGTCAGATGATCTCGTAGCACTTGGGAGAGTTTGCAAAGTCATAATTATATCTTTTAACCTGTCTTGCTCTTTGCAAAAGAAAGGTCCTATTATATTGAAATGAGATTATTAGCCATCAAATACTTTCTTTCTTGGGATTCTTCTTCTTTAAAAAAAATTCAAATACCTTAACTACTTTGCAATTGAATTTTTATAAGATTTACTTTTCACTAAATAAATGTTCTGTAGCAGCTATTTTTTAAAGTATTTTTAAAAGGGTGTTTTCAATATGCAGATGCAAAAAAATCAGACTAAATGTCTGAAATGTCACCTGTATAATTAAAGGAAGGTAAAGTTTCAGAGCTTAGTTCAGGGTTTTTTTTCCCTGGCTTAGTTGGTGAGCTTCACTATTCAAAAACCCTGCTGCTTTTCCTGATTTCATTGCCAAAAATTTTTTTTTTTCCTGAAACCCAATCATTTTCAACCTTCCATTTTCTCTCTTTTTTCCTGTGTCTTTTCTTCTTCCCCAAACATGAAAAAAATGAAAATGAAACCCCAAATAACTGGAGAGGTTTTTTTTGCTTTGTTGTTTTTTGGGTTTTTTTTTCCCCTCAAATCCACACAATTAAAATCACTGCACTGCAGTGTCAATATGTGCTTTAACAAAAGGTGACAACTGCATAAAGCAATCAGGGTAACACCAAAAAGCTAAGTAAAATATGATATCAAATTCAAGTAAGAGCCTCTTTAAACTAGCTCATCCGAGTACCAGTTGGCAAAATAGTTACACCCAGGCCTAATTTGAAACTTGAGATAAGTTCCAGGTTACACAAGCAATAAATATTTAGCACGTGTTTAAATATCTAGCTGAATAAGGATTGAAATTAGTATAAAATAGTTGAAATCCATGAACAATCTAGGCCTGATGCAAAGACCTCTGAAGTCAATGGAGGATCTTTCCACCTGCTACGATAGCTTTGGCTCAAGCACCCTTTTGTTGGAAGTGACTGGTCACTTTAATCGAATGATTAAAGTGCTGTCATTTATAGCTCTATAATTCAGATTCTGTCAGCCTTTCCATTATAAACTCTCTTTCTTTTCAAGGGTGGGTTATGTCTTGGCCATAAAAATTCATTCTGAGATTAAATTCAGCGTGTTCCGATCTAACAAAGGAATTGTTCCTTGTGCAGACAAAACTCCCCATTAAACTCACAGGATGCCAGGAGGTCACAACTGGTTTACATTTTTTTAAGGGATTAGATACATTTAAATTTTTAAAAATGCTCTGTAGAGTACACAGGGCCCAATCCTGCAGCACTGTCAGTCATGGGAGTCATTTTACCAGTGCGAGTAGTTTAAGATAATGGGGACTATTGCCATGAGTAAAGTTACTCCTGTGTGCATGCATTTGCTAATACTCCAGTCTGGTATATGTTTGGTGCACGCCTTCAGGAAGGTTGCATGCTGTTGTAAGGCGTGTATATTTTCTGTGGATTATACACTTTTTTAAATTCCAAAGACTAAGAATAAAGGCCATTATTTAATACACATTTCCTTAAACTTCTCAAAAAGATGTCTTGGTCATAATGAAAACCAGGAGACTGACAGATCAAAAGAACCTCCCTGATGTTAAATAAGGCCCCGATTCTGAATGAGACCCACCTGGGGAAACTTTGTTCATGAAGAACCTCAGCACAGGAAAGTGAGGAAATTCATTGAGCTGCACTTTATATAAAGCTAAGCACCTGCTGAATGTTAAGCACATGTTCTCTATATCTCTAGAACTCCCCCGTGCTCCTGTTGCACTGGTATTGAAACACCTCCCTGTCTTACCTGGTTTTAATACTCACAACCCTCTTACAAACTAAAGATTTTTTTTTTTCCCCCTCCTGGTTTACAGGACAGACCCAGTGCCTTCAAGGAAACTACCTGACATTGTATCAGCAGGCGTTCTCTGTCCGTCCAGCTTTCAGTTCCCATTTTCATGCTAAAGCTGCAACACCAGCTACCTCTAAGTTCAAGGTAGGAGCAAATGTCTGGTTTTACTTCTGCATTTGTGCACCTGTCTTTCTTTTCCAACCGGATGAGTTAAGAGGAAAGAGTGGCAGATATTCATATAGTACCTCAATAAGCTACCTTTAATTGTCCATGTGTGCTAGAGAGCCAGGCAGGTAAAACTAGAGAGCCAATTCAACCTGTGTAAATTGGCAGTGTCCCCTTGACTCACTGGAGCAGCTCCAGTTTACACCACTGAGGATCTGACTTGGAATTTCAAAGCTTTTCAGTCACCATCATAAATATCTCTTCTTTTTCTTGGCAATGAAATAATCTATAGAGTAGTTCCAAAAAATTAAGAGAAGTTGTTGGCAGATGTATCTATTAGTTTGAGCTGGAGATTTTTGGCTTTTTTGAGATTTGAGCTCAGACACAGGGTAGCATGGAGGCTTCTTAATGTCCACAGTAGCTTTACCTTTGACTGTGCAGTCAGCTGAGCTGTCCCTAGAGGAAGGTACTTTGTTTTCCTGGGTTGATTGGAGAGAGGCTTGAATGAGAGACCCTGGAAATACATAATAAGAGGAATTCAAAAGCCTACCCCTTGTCTCACTGATAAGCAATCCTGGTGAGTCCATAAGAAGTCCACTGAAGTCAGTACCTTTGTTCCAGCTTTTGACAGAGATGGTGTGCGGCTCATGGAACGTAAGCAGTAGATGATGTCTCAGTTTGCGTATTTGAAACATGGAAAATAGCGCCTTTCTCAACTGCAGATTCCTATGGAAAACGTTCTCAGCCTTCTGGGAGTAAAATTCCTCTGCAGGGCAGGAGGTGTTATGCCTTTGGAAGCCCTGCAAAGTCAGGCCTGTCATTGCAATGGAAGGAGACTGGGGTTGGCGCCTCCGTGGGTGTGAGTGTAAACATCCATCTGGGTGTGCCAACGAGAACGTGCCCTGGCTTTGTTATTACTAGGGCCCGGCTCCACTTAAACTTTCTCCTGAGTGATTATCGAGGTGCTTGCAGTTCCGAGGGACGTGGAAATTGGCTTGTTTACTCTAATTTGGCAACAGTGAGCCGTCAGCCCTTTGAGTCACTGGAGTACTTCCTTGAAGTCAAGAGTTGCTGTTCAGCAACTTTGCAGAGCAGATTTGAGAAGAAACTGAACCCATATTTTGGACAGAAAACTGAGGTCTCAATTGGTATAGCTCACCTCAACCGTACCCCATACATTTCTTCCTGCTGATCCTCCCGTTGCTGTCACCAGCCTGTGCTCAAACTCACCAATGCCAGCACAAAACAAGGTGAAAGGTTGTATAAATTCATGATCAGAGCTTAAACAGCCTAGATTTTTTAATTTGGTCCTGGGACTCGTTCAGGAAAAACGTCAAAGCCGCCTGCTCCGTTATTTGTGCTGAGCTAAAAATAACTTTGGGGGCCCCACCTTAACTGAACACACTCCCTTGAAAACAGAGCAGTATACAAATTCCCATGTGCTGGTTCTCTTAGATTTCTGGCAGCCGGAAACCAAAGTCATCAGAAGCTAGAAAACTCTTACTCTTTGTGGTGTCACCCTTCCTGATAGAAATCAATGGGTCTATTGGAACACAGCAAGCGGCAGCTCCAACAGACGGGGGAAGGACTTGCTTTATTTCCAGCTGGACATCTCCAAGCCTTCAGTCAGAGCCACCAATGCAGTAACTAACACTGTCAATGTCTTAACACCAGTGCAAAGAAAAAGCACTTTGCAGTAGAGGAGCTGCCCTCTGTATTGTCTTTTTCTGCTAACAATAGCGCAAAATCTGAACTAGGAGTCTGGGCAGCACCTTGAGAGCTCATCTGCCTGCTCTCCAGGCAGTCTTCCACAGGGGTTGTTTGCTCAAGCCAGTCATGGGTCAGTGTTCCTGGCTGAATTTACATTATCAGAGAGGATGATGCTGTTGCCCTCCCTGTCCTTCATCTGTGGGCAGACACATCCTTGGGAATTGTAGTGTGTTATGGTCCTGAAAATGTATTTGCAATCTGTTCTCCTCATCAGGTCTCTGTGATGACCTGGAGGAGATTGTCGGTGGGCTGTGCAGCTACCCAACCAAATTTATCTGTGCACCTGTAAACACCATGTCCTTGATTCCTGCCACGGTGGTGAAATGGGCTGAAATGGCATTTGTTAGCGCCAGAGACCAGTGCAGACAGGATTTCTGTTGGTGGGGCCTTTTCAATCAGTACTAAGTTCCCAAGCTTTGCTAAGTGGAGCATTTCTCCTAGAGCAGCTCCACTTCTCCTTTCTGGCAAGACAGTCCTATCACCCTCGGATACTCAGCGCTTCACAGGTTGGATCAATGGGCAATTGTTACAGAAACACATTGAACTTCCCCAGTCTGGTGCTCTCTTTTTTTGTTTTTTTTTTTTTGTTTTTTTTTTCTTTTTTCAGCCTTTAACAAAACCCCCAGAGATTTGAGCAAAAATAGAAAGAATAAGAAAACAAATTCTATCACAACTTTTGTCAAGGGCAGAGAAATAATTTCCCAGCCTGCTCTACTCCTTCACAGCCCCAGAAAGGTTTTACGAGCTGAAGCAATCAGTCTCTCAGGAGGTGCTTGAGAGGAAAAGGGAGACCACGAAACCAGGGCCATGTTTCCATCTGGTGTAAAATAGCAGTGTTTCAGCTGGTGGAAGCTGAGTGCTTTCCCCCAGCCATGGATTGAGCCAGCTGACCCCAGTCTGTGGCAAACCTCTTAGATCAACGTCAGGGAGCTGACACCTGGATCCTCTCTGTGGTGACCATTCCTGGGGACTGAATACATCTTGATTCCATATTTTGATTTTACAGGCCCTGCACAATAATCACCTCTTAATTCACCCTCCCACCCTCCCTCCTCTCTTCTCTCTCTGCTGAGGAACAGCAGACGGGAGATTTCATGTGCCATAAATATTTAGATTGTGCCTGTGTGTTTATAACACTTGCCGAGAGTGTAACTGGAGCAGCTCACGCTCAGCAGCAACACCTGATGCTAGGGAAAGTTTTCCATCACCTCATATGGACCAAACAGCCGTGTGCCGCAAGCCGACCATGCACCAGGGACCAGTAGCTGCGTTGTCCCTGCCCCTTTCTCCCCCTGCCACACCAGTGAATAATAATGTCAATAACAATATGGACATGCTTTCATGTCCCTTAGGAGCTGCTGCTCTAAAAGACCCTGGAAAAAAGCTGCGGCTGGGATTGAATGGAAGCTTTTTGCAACATTTCCATGGGTATATGGCATGGGAGAAGCATGTCCCCTATGTGACCCATAGGTTCTAGGCCACATGTGCTAGGAGATCCATAGTGACACATCCTTGTATGTGTCTCAGCCTCTCCAACATAGCCTGAGTGTCTTAATTGCATAGCACGGTTGCCTTTAAGAAGATGGAATATCCAATCCAGGAGCTTTTTAAGAGTAGGTTAGACCTCAGGAAGGACAGTAAAGCTGATCTTTACTTTGGAAGCACAAGAATAGTCCAGCTGAGGTTCCAAGCCCTTTCCATCGCTGCCTGGATCAGGCCAAGCTGGGCTGTGCTGGTTGCCCTGGTTGTATGTGGAGTGGGTACACCAGCGACCCAGGCTCTCCAGCTCTTCCTTGCTGGAGCAGCAGGTCTGCAGGGGCACACGGCCGTCTCTCCTCAACCTCGCTGGCTTACGCACAGCGGTCAGCCCTGCACTTTCCAGAGCATCAGGTCTCTTAAGTGTTATGGAATTTTTTGTGCTTTAATAAATGTGTTTTTACTAATGTTTCTTTAGGGGAAAATACTTTTCTTTTGTTTCTCTGTGTAGCCTCTTTAGGACTTTCTGTGGAAGTGAAGCCAATAGTACTAGCTTTGGCTCTTCTTTTCCTGTCCTGTGCTTTTTTTTTTCCATTTCTTTTTTTGGAGAGGAAATAAATCTCTGGTTTTAGTCCCTTCCCTTGCTCCTATTCCACTTACCTGCTGGGTTCTCTGTTCTGTGGCTTTAGAAACAGGAGTAATGACTTGCTCACAAACTTAGGAAGTGTTTTCCTCCCTGGGCAGGCAGGATTTGATACTTGGCTACTATGGGCGTTGCTCAAACCTTTTTCCTGGAGCCTTTAATACTTGTCATGGTCAGAGGTAAGACATTACAAGAGATGGATTGAACGTGATGTCCATTTTGGTAATTGTTCTTTAAAGATTGGTCTTTACCACCAATGGCAAATTTTGAATTTGGTGCAGTGAGGACTGGAACTAAGAAGGAAAAAAGAGAAAAAGAGAGCGAGCGATAGAACCCTTCCTCATCTTGTTTTAGAATCAGTGGATGCAGAGGAAACATAAACTCAATTTTATGCGGATTATAAGGCACCTATAAAGAAAGTCATATGAACTGAGACACTTGGCTCTGTTACCCTAATGATACCTATGGAACAATATGTGAAACCTATTACACTATTCTGGATATATGTGTATATATATATTTATATATATGTACAGAGAATGAGAGAGACGAAATATGGGGCCTTTATTTTTATTGGCTTCTGCAAAGAATAAATTACACAGCAAGGGCAAGGTTAAATTATTGTAAATGTCTGTATGAAAGGCATCACTTAATTATTAACAGTCCGCTACAAATAAAAGGTACATATGCTAAAATGGCCTGACCTGCTGGATTGCGGGGTTTTGTTTAAAATTGTTGGTGAGGCCCACAGCTGACTTGTTCTCTGTCAGACAGGCTGGAAAAAGAGGCAGGGTAAGATTTCATTGCAGAGTGGCTTATATCCCTTTCTACCAGATGTCAAGTGAATGCCTAGAAAATGGATAAGGGAAAGGTGGGGGCTTTCTGAAAGCAGGGACAAACCACTGTGAGGAACAGAGGACGTGTAAAACCACCTGGATGGTTGGGGAAAGAGGGAAACTCCAAGAAGTGACTGGTGTAACTCACTGTAACATGTGTCTTACAATCTCTCTCTCTCTCTTATGACTTACCCAAAAGGATATGAGTTTCTTAAAGTGGAGCTCTTCACCCTATCCCAGTTAGGAAAAGGCTGGAACCCCTTTAAAAGGAGCTGGTTAGCCCCCATGTCCTGTGGACCTGCTATGCATGTTGCCAGGACTGGGAGCTGCACGAGGTGAGCAACAAACCCAGGTGCTCCATGTTTCTGTTTGTGGAAAGAGAAGATGAGATATTGGCCCAAGTTGTTTCAAGTCTTGGTTTTATTGCTGGAGGCTCACAAGTTGGCCACGAGTGATGGATGTTGCTCTAGTTAAGGTAACCTAACATGAAAGCAGAGGCTGATGCTGCCATGTCACTGCCACTTGCTATAGCTGGTCCAAACATCATGCCTCTGGAGAAGGATATTGGGCTTGCTGGCTTCAGCTCCCTGACTCTGGCAATTGCTGTGTTAATAGGAGTAGGAAGGTGAGGCTTTCAGGACCCTTGTGCAATATTCGTATGCTTTAAACAATCTCTGGATACCTTTGGTACTGCTTTACTCTTAGTTTTTATTTCAGCAATATCTCTCTGAACAAGTAGCACCATAGGGCAGAGCCATCTTCTCTGAGAGACCTTCCCTCCCATCCACACCCAAGGTTGGCTCCTGTCCAAGAGACTCCTGTCAAAGGCAGCTCGAATGTATGGACAGGACGTCTTGCTGTTTGCATCCACTTAAATTTGCAGAGCTTTTCAATCCTGGCCCTTGGAGGCCCTTGGGTTGCACCTGAGGAGTCTGCAAAAGGTAACTCAAAGAGAAAACCATCCCAGGATGGAATTTCCAGAGGGAAACTTGGAGGCTTCAACAAGTTGGGGGAAAAAAAAAAGGCTAAAAATCCACCATCCGCCAGTCTATATGAATGAAAGAACTCAGTGGAAAGCTCTCCCTTTCACTCCCTTACAAAATTAAAACTGCTTTTGGCAAGGCAGGAGACGTCTCTGTGATTTCACGTTCAGCTGCAAGGCCAGGCGGAATCCCTTGGAGCGGCTGGGCTGACCTCCTGCATACAGCCGGCCAGGGATTTCCACCCGCTGCTCCTGCACGCTCCAAGCAGTCCCTGGTGCAGCTAGGGCATTGTCTCTTAGGGAGAGACATCCAGTCTTGCCTTAAGGATCCCGAACAATGTGAGAATTTGCTGCCTCTCCCCCCACCTTGGTAAGCTCTTCCAAAGGCTAGATGTGCCAACACCACCATTTGCTCATACGGAAAAACAGGATGACTAAGAAAATAGTCAGTATGAGCTTGATCCTGATGGATTTTAATACAGTTTGGCACCTAAGGAGAAGGGACAAAGAGGAGGAGCCCAAATCATCATTATCCAGTAGTCCCTACACCCGTCTGTAAGTGCACTGCAAAGCATCCCCCTACCTTTGGCTTTGGCACTTAAGATTGAGTAAAGCCACATCATTTTATTGTACCGTGCTTTTACAGTGGCCTTTTCATCTGCTGTCTTCTGTGTCAGTGAGACACGTTCACAAAATGTCCACCTTTTCTTCCATATTACTAAAATTCCCATCAGTGGCTGCATCTCTGCTTCCTGCTCTCTCGTCATCCACTTGACTTTGGTTGCTCTCTGCAGGAACATGCATGAAGGCTGCTCAACATGTGCTGGATGGCCTTGCTCTTGTTCCAAGGCTCAGGTTTGTGTAGAAGGTGTTGAAGAAATTGGTCCAGAAAAGTTGAATTTTGGTGCACTTACTCGTCACATCAGACTTCTCTTCTGCATGAAGGTTTCAAAATGTGAGCCTTGAGTAGCTGGGGAAATTTCAAGTCTAGGTGAAGACTAGTTGGATGGAATTAGTGACAGGTAAATTCTCTGTTCTACACAGTTCGTTAGGTCCTATCTCTGTATTTCACCTTTGTGAGAGTCTGATGTTTTCCCATAAAGCCCTCGATGACAGTGGGAGCGAGAAAATATTTAACCCACTGCTTCTTCTTGTTTTGGTCACATATGAAAGAAGAGCAGAGCGCTTTCACTCCACTTGCAGACAGGAATAGAATTCCTCACTGAGAAATCCTGACTCCACAGGAGGTATGTCTTAGAACAAGGGGAAAAGCGTGTCGTGACCATGCAAGCCAACAGTAGCACAGCCCGCTACAGACCCCATGGGCTGCTGAGAATCTCTATCATTCACATCTTATGAACTGGTTTGGCGCATCTCCAAAGGACATTGGCAGCTGTTCAAGGCCTTGCAAGGTGCTGAACACGCTGAAGTTCCCATTGTCTCCAACATGTGCATGTGTGTGGGGATGGATTACCCGAGCTTGCCTGTGTGAGTGGGACTGGGATTTGGCTGGGCTAGTATGTGTCAATGGTTAGCTAGAACTTCAGGTGAAGGCTTTGTAAGGTGGCTTTTCACCTTGCATGTGAGTTGCAGCTGTATCCCCAACTGCAATAGCTTCTTCGTGTTGATTACGGTTGCCACTTGTAGCTGCAGTGTTGGATGGCTGGGGGTAAGGCTACGGCACAAGTGTCAGGACTGTTGATTAGATCAATATATATGAGGACAGGGATGGAGACGTGTTGTTGAAAGGCCCTTGTGTGGAGAGGTGTGACAGCCGGTGAGTGGGAAATGGTGATGTTTGCTGCTTGGGGTTGTAACTGCAAGGGGTAAATGGCTGTCGGTTTGAACTATGCGTGCTGTTGTAGGGTGTGTGATTTTTTTATTTTTTTTTTTTAAATGTTCTTTTTGCAGAGTGGGGGTGAATAGGTGAGAAGGGCTGATTGCTGCTCAGGAACAGAACAGCTGAGGGAGCTGGGGGGAAGCTGTGAAGGAGCCCTGGGAGAGGAGGACCTTTTTCCAGGGCCAAGAATGGGGCAGGAAGAGGGGTACAGTGCGTGGGAGAGAGCTAGTCCACGAGCGTGCTCTTAGCACGTGTGTTCACGCACGCCGTTCTCTCAGTTGGTCCTGAAAGGAGCTGTGACTGGGGATAAAATGTCATGGTAGCAGCCAGTGGCTATAAAATCTGGGGTCTAAACGAAAGGGAAAAAGTGACAAGGGAAAAAGCAAGGTCGGCCCCACCTTGCAGGGTCTGCTCTGGAATGTGTTTGCACTCCAGGGTGTGCAGTGCCTGAGAGTGCCTTAGCAGCAGTGTTGAGTTAGTAATATGAACCCTATACAAATACCTCCGGGGCAGACAGGTCCATTTCAGGCTGTGTTTATTTAATAAAGAGCCAGTGAAGTAACTGCAATTTCATTGTCAATTTACTAATGCGTTACAGTTATGTTTCTTAACCTCATTGTTTGGGCTCAGGAGCTTGCAGTGCCTGGCCAAAACTTTCCTTTTTTCTCCCCCTTATTCCCCCCCTCAAGTGTAAAACACATTTTATTATGACTAGAATGTCTTCTATTTATCAAAAACTGGGATTAAAACCCTCGGCTCCCCTCTTCCATGCACATATCCAACTTGGCAACAGGTCGGTTTATTAACCTCCTAAAAGCCTCACTCGCCTTTTTTCTGCTGTTTTTTTTAAGCAAAGAAAAAACACGCACGTTCGCGCACACACTGGCACACATATTCACACACACACATTTTAAAAGTTCATCTGGGAAGAATACAATGGAAACTCTGGCTGGAAGGAGATTGAGCTGTGCGTCTCTGTGGTCTGGGAAGTCTGACTATGGCCTCCTACTCTTTTGGATGGAAATCTGGGTTTGAAACACGCTTGCACGTTCTCAATAAAAAAAAAAAACCGCAACCCCTCCCCAATGCTGAATTGAAAAGAGAAATGAGCTTTCGGATGAAGATGGAGAGAGGTTGTCAGAGTGGCTGCTGAGGAGTTGTTTTGGGCTTGAGTCTCAGCAGGTCCTTCCTGCAGTGGGGAGATGGGGTGGAGAGCAGGGGGGTCACTTTCACTTGAGGTTTGGTAGATCTCCTGGTCCCACACAGGTTTCTTTTCCCAGAGGATCCCTGCAGGAGAGGACTTTTCCACCTCTCAAAGCTGTGAGAAGAGCCTTGGGTCCATCAAGTCTGACTTCAGGAAAAAGAAACTAACCCCATTTTGGTTTCTCTCCGTAACAGCTCCTGCTGCAGCTGGTTTCATGGCCAGGCTGCAAATAGGAAGGGGGGTTTTCAGTGGGTGCAAATCGGTGCGGCCCCATTGGAGGCTCCATTACACAATCAGATGATCTGGCTAGATAACCACGCTTTTGCGTGCAGGCAGGAGGTTTATTTCAATCTGTTGGTTTGTCCCCAAAAGATTTAGGTACGCTGGAAGGAAACAGAGGGTCAGACCCTGTGGAAGTGGTTGGAGAACCGTGATGAACTGTGAGAAGCTCCCTTGATTCCTTCCCTTTCTGGGAATTGCTGAGGGACATGTGCACCTTTGGATGGTTCTTCAGCCTCAGTCAACATGTCCCGACCCTAGTCCAGGATTTGTTCATCTCTCCCACACTTCTGGGCAGTTCTGGCTTCTCAGCAGGCTCTTGCCCTGCAGTTGCAGGCTGATATTGATATAGTGAAGTTGGGAGGGGGTGGAGGTGGGATGTGGGAGCAGGGGTGGGAAGCTTGGCTCTAGACAGGACACAGGGACCTTCTAGAGTTCCCACCCAGGCAATGTTTTTGCTCTGCAATACTGAGGGCTTCCCTACCTCACTGTTGACAGGGACTGGGTTGTTTTGGGGAGCAGCTGTATCTGTGGGTACATCTTGTGTCTGTATGTGTGTGTGTCTACATACCTGTCAATAAGACGAGTGACAGTCAATGGGCAAAGCTCAGCCTGTCTGCTCTCTGACTATTTGTCTACCCTTTATACAGCCTCAAAGCAGCAACTCAAATTTGGGGTTTCACATTCCGCCTAGAATACTCTAGATTCTGCTCACTTAAACAAAATGCTCCCGATACTGTGCATTTCAGGCGGCGTCTCTGTGTGTTAACTTCTCAGCTGCTGGTTTTAACAGGAGGTTTGTCTCTCCTGCTCCTGCACGCAAGCCAACATTTTAGCATGGGGCTTTCCCCACATCTCGCTTTGAACATACCCGAAGGCCAAATACACTGCAGGCAGCTGTAGCACCCTGCCCTGCCCTAACCTCTGCCGTGACCTAGAAGAACCGCACTGTCCGCTCCGTGAAAGGATTTGATTCAGCCCTTCATGCCAGATCAGCAGTCAGGCCCCTCCACAACACAAGCTACCGGTCGTGACAAATTACATGGGTTGGCTTCAGAAGGGAGCTGAGAACTGACCCTGCTCGCCTCACCCCAAGGCTTTGAAGCAGCACTTGAACCACACCTCTGGCTGGAGGGGAGGCTCTTTGTCTGCTGAGCCGGCCGCATGCCTCCAGCCCAACGCAGCAGATTCGGAGCGGAGAGATCGCTGGACTTGTTCTGTAATTAGAAGGAAGATTTCTGCTAATCTTCCTCTAAATGAGGGTCTAATTCCTAGAGCAGAAACTTGTCAGCTGCTTGTTAACAGCCTCTCGGACCCACGCTCACGTGGCCTTCATTATTTTTAGGAGCGTTTTCTGTTGTGCCTTTCTGGTTTGGAACAGAAGTGTAAACTTTGCTTAAATGTAGGCTCGTGTCTGTTCGCGCTGGCCGTGTTAATAATACACTGCTTAAATCAGATGGTTCGAGAAAGAAATACAGCAGCAGTGGTAGTGGGGGACATTTAATATTGAATTTGCCTTTTTTTTTTTTTTTTTAAATGTGGAAACTTTTAGACACAATCCCGGCCCTGTGTTTAAGTCATTAAAACATCTTTAAGCATTTTCTGGTTTTAGTTTTCTTAGCAGCAGTCCTTTTCCTGGAATGTATTTTATTTTTCTTTTAAGTTGATGAAAAAAAAAAAAAAAAAAGCCCCTTGCATTTCCAGGCGATTTTTTAAGGGGGAGTGAGGAGAGGGAGGGCTAGGGGAGGCGGCAGAGGTTGTGAGATGAGGAAAGTGAGAGAACAGGGCCCTTTCTGTGTTTTATTTCTAATCCGCAGGAATCCATTTTAGCCTTTTATGGCTGTTGCACTTGCTGACAGGATTTACATTCTCCGTATGTTATCTGAAACATCACAATCTGTGGCTGTGGGATTGTTTCATGCCTGGGTTAAAAACACGCCAGTGCTTCTGGGAGGCTACGGGGAGGCAGACAGGGAGCGAGGTAAGAGCAGGGAGGAAAAGAGAAAGCTTTTTAAAAAAGGAAAAACAAAGGGGAAAGAAAGAGCTAAGCACTTCGCAGGAGCTGCTGTTGGCAGAGTTCACGCCCCAGACAAGCTGATGTTTAAGTGAACCAGGGAGGGTATTACGGTCCCTTTGATTCCGGCAGTGTTGGAGCACAGTTCTGGTCTAGAAAAGCAGCTACGGAAAAAACCCACCCTCTTCTGACTCTCTGAAGCCCCTCCGTGCCGGGTGTCTTTCGAGCCACATCATTTGCTTGTCCTGATGCACAGGGGAGGCTTTGTGCCCATCACAGCTCGGTGTGAGCGACCTGCCGTCCATACAGGACCGTAGAGGCTCCATACAGGTACCTCTGTTGGGAGGGAGAGGCTCTACATTGCACCGTACCGGTAACAGCAGCGCTCCGATGCTGTGGTGATGCGTGGATAGATGGATGACTGGATACGTAGATTTTCTTCTGGCCTGTGTATTGAGAGCTCCTTGAAAAAAGTCTTGATTTTTAAGAGCCTTTTTGGAAGAAACCAAAGATGCTGCCATTAAAATTCTGACTTTGCCAGGTGTTTGTCGAGAAAAGAGTGAGAATGTGATAGCGGTTTTCCAACAGCTACAAATGTTGTTGTGCCAAGCCAGAGTATCCGTCAAAGGACCCTGCGTTTTCAGAGAGTGCCGAGCCTGTGTCATCTCAAACATCTGTCTTAGCCCTCAATCTGTCTTAGCCCATACCCAAAAAATCATTTATCTCTTTTTAGTGTCTTGGCTGTTCTCTTTTGGCTGTGCTGGTCCTGCAGTTCACTGTGATATTCCCCACTAAGTTAGTAGATGTGTCTCTGAATACACAAGAAGGTGCCATTCTACATAGTTGGTTTTCTGATCATGACCAAACTCTAAGCTCTTAAGGTAGGGACTTCAGGTTTTTAATAACTCACGGGAGAACCCGGGGAAAATGTAAGTTTTATGGAGTCTAGAGAATATTTTTAAAGGATTTAGATGTCTGGAAAAAGTGTCTTAGGAGGTTTAACTGCTTTTCAGTGGAAAAAAAATATTAACAAATATTCTTATTTCTTTGTTAGTCCCTTCCGGAGCAGAACAGCAACAACGTGTTTTGGGAAGGTCTGTGATCTGGAGGCTGTGGGCCAAATCCCAAATCAGTGCAAGGCGGCACAGCCCCATGTAGGGTGGGCTAGATCTTGGTCCCATGTGTTTTATAGGGTGAAAGCACTGTAATCACTAGAGCTTTGAGAGATTATTATTTTTGGGGTGGCGTTAAACTCCCTGGGCTGCAAAAAGCTCCGTGTTTGAGAATCAGCAACATTATCTTGGATCCTAATCTAAACAAAGGGGGATTTAGGCTTGTTAGTCTCTTGCTTGTAGCCCCCCCTGTGCTCCATGCCGTTTTATCCATTTAGTCAGGATGAAGTCCTGCTCTCCAGGAGGCACTCGATTCACCTCGAATCATAGCTGGGCATCAGCTGGGGCTTTCTGCTGAAGTGGGAGGTGATTTCAGGTGGGTCTGTAGTATCTGAGCTCTGAAAAAGCAGATACTTCCAGTGTGGGTAATTGTGCAGCACGCTCCACACACGTCGCTGAGCATGTTTGGTGCGTGCTCCATCCAAGAAACAGCATGTGCCTGTTTGCGCGTGTCTGCAGGGCCACGTGCTCTTTCTGCCCCACGTGGGGAGCGTGCTCGGGCCACGGCAGATGTGCTGGGCAGTGCTTGGCCCACGCTTCCATGCACGTGTGTGTGTTGCCAGTGTCGTACACACAGATCCCTTCCTGATCACAAGTTTGATCTGGAACTCGACTCCTACCTCCCGAAAAGCCAGCAGCCCCTGCCCTTGCAAATCCTGTCCTCCCCAGGCAGCCAGCGTGGAGGGGTTAGCGGTGTGGTTACTGCATCCGTCAGCAAAGCCCCTGCCTCACAGCCCATCGTGCCTGGCAGTAAATCAGCCGGCAGGCAGCGTGACCCTCCACACACACCGCAGACCATGGCAGAGCCTCTGCCCCCCATCGCCCTCCTGTCTCCCCTTTGCTGGAGGGAGTCAGGTTACTCTCCCCATCCCTGTGAGTGAAAGAACCCACCTGTGTCGGCGGGGCCTGTTTTGGATTCCTGGGAAACTTTAACCTCTATTAATACCACTAAATTATTTCTTCATATGGCAAAGTACTTATGTAAACCGATCTCTTCCCGCCTTTCCCTCCTGACTTGGAGGAGGCAGGCAGGCACTCTCGCTCAGATGGATCTACCTGCTCTCAGGGGACTTTCAAACCCTCCACATTCCTCTGCGGCACTGCTTTTTGTTGCAGAAGGACGTGCGTGTGCTGGAAGCGAGCACGTGATGGGAAAAGGGGGAGAGAAAGAAGAAGGAAGGGAGGAGTGAGATCACCAAAATAATTGGCTTGGAGGCCTCTGGAGCAGCAGCAGGTTGTGGCATACATTTGTCTGTCTCTCCGTCAAGTTTTACTGAGCTGATGTCTGACTCAGACCTCCCCAGAGCTGGAGTAAATTAGGAGTAGGCTCGCTGGGGTCAAGTGGGCTTAGTCGTCATTTACACCGACACCTCTTTTTATATCACGCCAGCTTCCAACATTGCCAGACTGGTGTGAAGGGACCTTCACGTAAATGAGAACCAGGCCCATGAGGTTATTTTTACCAGTGGCAGCACCAGATATTCCCAGCCACAAGCATTCAGAAATTGTGAAATCATGGGACTATCCTGAAATTCCTCAGATCTGATCATTATTCTTTCATTTGTTTTTTGGGGCTTACGGCTTCTGTCCTTGGCTGCAAAGGCTAAAAATGTACTTTTTAAATATGAACAAATGAATGAAAGATAAAACGTATCATGAAATCACGGGACTCCAGCAGATGGGGCTCAAAGAAAAGAATGCCAAAATAGCTGCAGACTGACAGCGCTGCTTGGTGTCACTCAGGGCAGAATCAAACCTTTCCCGTGGGGCAGGACGTTTCACTGGGTGATTCTGCCTTCCTCCTGGCTGCCACCTGGATGATACTTCATTGTTTTCAGCCTTGTACAGCTTAGTTGAAGCTCTCAGGGCTCTGCTAAAGCAAGCAGTCCTGAGACCCAGGAATGGGTCCCAGCTCCAGCTACTGGGCATCCAAAGTTGGCTCTTAACCTGGTGGAAAGCCTACAGTCACAAATAGTCTAGTACACTTGCAAAAGACATCAGCTTTTCAAACCCAAGACCAGAACAAGCTGGAAAAAGAGGAGTGAGAAGTTCTGCAGTGTTTTACCCCTGTGCTCCCCCAACAGATGGTTTGTTTGGGTTTGGGGTTGGTTTGGGGTTTTTTTGCAGGCAGAGCTGAGATTTGAAATTCCACTCGAGTTTGGAAATTCAAAATCCATTTTCCACTTCTGCAATCACCCTTTCTGCATAGCTGAGGAAAAGGAACTTGTGAAAACTTTTTACTTTAGATTAGCTCCAGGTTAGAAGTCAGCTCATACAGTTCATCTCAGAAGAGGTAAACCTCTGCACCCCCATAATTCAGCTGCATAGGACTTTCTGTCCATACTCTCATTGAATTAAACTCATGTAAGGCAACTAACACAGTACGAGTTACAGTAATGTTAGAAGATGAGGCCTCTCTCTTAGCCTCCACAATGAGTGGTAACCTGCAGTAATGCCTAATTAGTGCAAAAATGTGGGATTTTAAGTGGGAAAGTCAGCTGTGTTGCCTGGATTTTGACCTGCTGTTTGGCACCAGCCAGAAGAGAGAGTTCACTGCCAGTGTCCACAGGCTTTAGACTATGGGGTAAATCTGATTTCTGCACCACATTTTAGTAATGCAAAAAGCTGGGTGGATGCTCTTATTTTAGTTTGTATGCCCCATTTCAATTGAGTGAAAAAAGCCACTCAAACTAGAACTGCTCTGCATTTTTTTTCCAAATCTAGCTAAATAATTTTCTGTTCCCTTGTTGTTATATCTCCTACCAACAACTCTTCAGTCAGTGGAAAGATGATGAAAATGGTCCATGCATTGTCCAGCTATCAAGCTCTAACCAATGCATCTCATCCTCCACTGGCTCGCCAGCCTGGCCCAGCAAACAAAGGGCAGTGAATTTTTGAGAGCGGGCTGGAGAAAAGTATGGAACCACCATCATTACATATGGGAAATGAAGACCAGTATGTCTGTCCAAGAGTGACCAAGTCAGCGTAAGTTTGATACAAACTCAGATCAGAAGTGCTGGAATTTGAAAGCCTCTAACCTCAGCACAGGCAAAACACTGGTCTCTTGGGGCATTGGCTTTATCAGACAGGGTTTCTTCCTTGCCTGCCCTGACCATTTTTACTGGTGAGTTCTCCCAGGTTAGCGCTCTCCTCTATCTCTCAAGCACCAAGCACAGCAGGTACCGGATTTCAGCTGAAGCTGTGAGATGACACCATGAAAACAGGCTGGATCCAAGTGTCCACGCTGTCCCTCCAGCCCAGAAGCTGTTCAGATCTCTGCCTGTGACTGCTCCAGGTGAGGGATGATTATGCACTGGAACTAGGTTCCCCAGGAACCAGTGACTCCTGTGTCTCTTGGCGTCTTTGGATTGCGACTGCCTTTCTGGAGGGGGTGTTTTAGTCAACTCAGGGTATTAGGTTAAGTCTGGACAAATCGAGACACAGGAATTACTGAGTAAAATGTCCTGGCCTGTCTTCTACAGGAGGTCATCTAGATGATCTGTTTGTCCCTTCTGGCCTTTAAATCTACTAATCTATTTTCCCTTCCAGGAAATATAACTATATTCTGAGAACAACAGCCCCTTAGGAAAAAAAAAAAGAAAGAAAGCATGCCTTTGAAAAACAACAGCAAAGAAAAAAACCCTTCAACTATAAAATAAACTAAGGTACAAGGTGCAATTAACAATGCACAAACAGCAGAGCCTGGAATGTAAATTGTATTTAAATAGGGCTGTGAAGAATGTTTCAGACCCCTAAATGGCTTCTCTCTCTTGCTGCCTTGAACCTCCAATCAAGCCCTGCCTGGGAGTAATTTGGTGCTGGAAATTGTTGCCACACGAACAGCTGAAGGCTGGCAGGGTCACCGGCCCCCCGTGTCACACCCTGTCATTTTAGATTAAGATATGCAAAGGCGACACGGCTGCGAACTTTCCCTTTGCTGCTGTGGCTGCGTCCATCCCCTTGGCTGTAATGAGAGGAAGGCGTAATTGGAGTCAACTGCTTGATTATGATAATTGCTACTGTCTGGGGGAAGAAACAGTTGAGTCCTGGAGCTTGATCCATGCTGCACCTTTTGGGTGATTGCTGTCTGTTTGTCAGCAGATGGGCCTGGCAGAAAGCATCCTTTTTGGCCCCGCTTTGGCCTCTTGACCTCTGCTTGACCACTTGTTGACTCCACGATTTCAGGCAGGGTCACAGGGTTTTCTAGTTGTTCTCTGCTTCCCACCAGAGGATTGGTCCTGAAGGATTTATCCCCTAAGAGGGAAAAGGCCTTTTTAAAATTTATCCCCAGCTCTTCACAGCAACACAAGTGGGAGATGAGGTGCCATATATTTCCCACTGGGATATTTATCGCTTTCATTGTATGTCTCAGCAACAATCTGTGGGAAATACCTCCAGGAAGCTTGGCTGGTCAATCTGTCATACCCTGCCTATTTTCATTTGCCGAGAGAGCAAAGATGGTCCTGGAGGTCAAGGCACTAGGATGGGAACAAGGAGACAGGCGCTCGAATTTCAGAGCTTCAGCAAACCTTAATGCGATCTTGTCCGAGTTACTTCATCTGTCTCTTTGCATCGGTGCCCCTTTGAGAAACAGAGATGGCCCCTTCTCTGCATTAGTTTGTTTATTAATGCTTTTAAACGGTCTCGAGATCCTGAGATATCGAAGGGAGGATCTCGCAGTTAGGGTGTGAACCTGAGGGAAACACTGTTGTACTCCCGAATCCACCACAGGCTTGGGCAAGTCTCTTAGGCTGGGAGCCTTGGAGCAGTTTGCAGTTTCAGTGGGAGTTAAACTCTTAAATGTCCCTGGGAAGCTCGGCTATAAGCTCCATGTGCAGCAGCTTCCCCTCTGTACAAGGGAGCCGGTAACCCTGCCCAGCAGTGGGGTGAGCACAGAGGCATGTACAGGCCCTGGAACGGAGATCACATGTATAATTAAGGTGGCAAGAGGCATATTGTTAATTCATGGCTATTATTTATTAATATCAATCTTAAATACAACGCTCAACTCTAGCTGTGAATCAATAACCACAGCCAGAGCAACAATAGTAAATAACCAACAAAGTAATTGGATAATTGTTTCCTTGGTATCTTAAAAGTTTAAGAAGATTTTTTTTTTTTGGAATGTTCATGTTCCAAAGTATGGAAGGGAAGGCCCTGCTTGCATAAAGGGAGAGATTTAAAAATCATCAAGAATGGAAAAGAGCAGAGCTGCAGGTGATGCTGTGGGTTTTCAGTTCTCCTTCTAAGCATGGAGTTATGCCCCATTAACAGTCAGCTGTGAGGGGCCGGGGCTTTGGGAGCTGGGGCTCACATGATCCCACGCTGGCAGTGTAAAGGGAAGCTTTTTGCAGCCTTTCCTCTTTCTGAGGGGTGGTGGGCAGAGGGAGGTGTGGGCAGTTGGCTCTCGCTCGTTCTGGCAAGTTTAGAACGTGAGCTTGTTCGGATGAGTATGAATTTTTCTTTTTTATTAATCAGGTGTCTCTCTGCACAGTCCCCATGGGCTCCGTGTTAGCAAGCAGCTCTTTCTGAGCGTATCAGGCTGTTTATTCTGAGTGTGGTGCACAGCCCATGTGTTTTAGGGTCAGGCAGAGGAGGATCCTTTTGCAGTTTGTTAAGGGAGAAGGAAGTTTAATCTGCTTTCCAGGGTAGATTAAGAATCTCTGTAGACTGTAGCTATGTGACAGTGTTAGCCTGAGAGAGCAGAGATCTCTGAGGGAAGGTGTAGCAGTTATGATAAAACAGCTACCTGGATTTCCTTAACAAAATACTGTGCTAAAATGTCATTAAGCAATCGAGTGCTCTAAATAACCCCGTGACTATGTTTGCAAGACAGCCAGCTTTTCTTAGACTGTAGGTCAGGAAGAGACTAATGCAACCGCCCGGCCTCCCACACACCTAAGGCCAGAGACTAAAATCCAAATGGCTCTTCCCCCAGACCATACCCTGGGGCTGAGTTGGAGCACTGGCCCCTAGAAGGATGCCCACCTGAAGACCTGGGACCTGTAGTTTAGACCACCTTTCTGCATAGCAATTATTTCCACAAAAAATAATTAAGCCACTTTGCAAGCAGGTGTATTAACTTAAACTTGCAGGAGAAGGGCATTTGCTGTGAACTCCAGCCGATCTTCTCTGTGTAGGTAGTGGAGGCAGTAACTCCTCCTGGCCTGAATGAACACCGGTGATTGCTTCTAGTGTGTCTGAAGACTTGTGCGCGTCCTAGGAAATTTCTTGCCAGGTCTAACATACAAGATCAAAGTCAAGTCAGGCTTGAGTTAGAGCTAGCACCCTTTCCACCAGAAAAGATTCATGTGTTTTTACTCATTCACTACTATGGCCTTTTTTTGGCATCGCTTTGAAACGTGTGAGTGGTCAGTTCAAGTCTGGGCTCCGTCTGTTCGTGGTGTAATCTCCAGTAGTGGCCGGCCCCAGCTGCTTCAGGGGAGGGTGCTCATGCACTTGTAGCACTTAGTACAATGATTCAGGACCCTGTGGCTGAGGTCTGCGACACTATTGATTCTATTAATTTATGGGATAACCAGTCCTTTGGGAGAGTTTCTTCCTAATCTCCATTAGTCAGAGATTGCTTTATCCTTTGCAGCAAGGAATTTTGCATCCCTTTCCTCTGTAAGCTTTCTTTTCTTAAACTTTATCCCTATAGTTCTGGGTATCATTTATTTAAATTTCCGTGTTTTTTTTTCTTTATGTTTTTTCCAACTCCACTGAACCCTGCCCTCACGAGTGTCTTGAGGAATAAGCAGAATAAGGTCTGCAGGTGAACTCTGCTTCTATATATAAGTATAGATGCGTTTGACAGCTTTGTTTTACTTCACCAGAAATTGCCAAAATACACTCAGAGCCTGTTCTCTCACTACATTTTCATTTTACATAGGAAACGCCAAAGGCAGCTGACAAAACCCTCTTCTCATATACTTCCAATTTTATTTTACCAAATTCTGAGTTATCATTTGCTGCCAGCAGTTCCACCTCTTTTATCCAGAAGCTGGTGACACTGCTGTTGCTGCATTGATGGAGCTGCAGGTGTGGGGTTAGGAGCAGGACGTGGAAATGAAGGCTCCAGGGCCGAGCGTCCTGCCAGATCACAAGTTGAGGCTGCAAAACCCTGGCTGTATTTTGCAGGGAGCTGCTGAGATTTGCTCTCTGGAAGCTGGTTTGTCACACAAGTAGCTTTTGCAGGGCTTGCTGGAGGTTCACCAGCACCAGGGTGTCAGAGAGAGAAGCCCTTTCGTAGGAAGAGCACGATATCACGTGGCCAAGCTGCTCTTGCTGTGCTGCTCAGGGTATGGGGACCGCCAGCACCCTCTGAGCTGAGGACTGACCTCTGGGACCCCTCGCGTGTGCCGGGACTGCCGTGTCCCTAGCGCTGTACATCATGCAAATAAAGCCGTGACCTCAAGTGAGAGGCAGGTCAAAACACTGGGCGCTCAGGAGCGTGGTGGCCATAGTGGGATGGATGCAGAAATCGGTCATGTCTCGTGGCCATTACAGGGAATGGGAGTCTGAAAACTGTTACCTAGGAGTTAGTAAAAGATTTGCTTTTCTTGAACTTTCTTTACAAGTGCTAAAGCAAACCTTGGGCTTGAGAATGTTACTTTTCTTCCTTCTTTGATCACAAGTCAAGCATAAAGAAACATTTTCACAAACCTTTAGCACTCAGAAAACATTGCCTCACTTCTCTGGTGATGCTGAAGGAGTAAGGAAGCACCCCTGCCTCCCCGACCACCCCCTTCCCCAGCCCAGCTGTGCTCCAGGGCTGCGTCTCACAGGGGGAGAGAAGCAGCATCTTCTTTGGTAGCTGTACCGGGCTGATTTGGGAAACATGGTCTGGCAGCTCTGCCCTCAACTACAGGGTGGTTTTGGGGCAAATGAGCTTTCAGCACCCGTTTCTCTTCGAAGATGGAGGTGAAGATGGCAGCCTCCTCTGTGAAATGCTTGGAGCTCTGTGAATGCAAAATGCTGCCTAAGAGCAGGTTATTGCTGCTGCCCTGGGGCAAACAGGGAGCCGGCTCCGTATCACGGTCCCATTTCTTTCTCTGCACCTACTGCAACATCTAATGGGTTGAGGGGGATGTGGTGTTCTCCATTAAGTAAAATCCTAGCTCAGGAGGAGATTTAAGCTTGCTGTTATCTTAGTATTTAGTGGTTAGGTGCTGGAAGTGCCGCTGTGGTGCCGGCAGCGGTTTCGGGCCACGGTTGCCTTGTGGCTGGGAAAGCTGGGGCTGTGGTGGCACGCCGCGGCCAGGGGCTGGCACAGCCTGCCTGGAGAGGCGCTGCTTTAATGCAGGCAGGTGCTAAGCCGAGGTGCTTTAAAGAAGCTTTACCTAAATCCTAGTCAGAGGTGGACACCTAACTTCCCCAGCTGGCTTTGATGTGCTCACAGAGGCCTCTTGCTTGAGCTGCGGCGATTGCTGCTCTGCGGTGTTTATCCACAGCTGTTTCCTGCATCTGAATCGGGAAGGGAAAGGAGGCGTAGGCACCGAGTGGGGAAGCACGGATGGAGCCCAGCTCTCCTGAGTCCCCGACCAGGCTTAGTCTGCAGCCCACCATGCCGTCCTGCAAGTCTCTCCTCAGCTCCCAAAGCCCAAGGCAGCAGCAGCATCGCCCCCATCTCCCACTGGCACCCCCAGCCTCCGTACATGCCTGACGTGAGGGGAGAGGCATTGAGCTGAGGTGGTGGAGGTCAGATGTCTTCTGAGCATCAGATTAAAAAAGATGGGGGGGAGGATGCATTTTTTTAAAAAAGAGCAAAAAAGAAACAGTAAACGCATCAAATAATAATAAAAACCCACCCTTTTCTTTGAGCCTGAATGTATGCTGGTGCAGTGCTTAGGGGATTAATCTCTTAAAAAATAAGTGCCATGTGAGTAGACAGGCAGTGATTAAGGTTTTAACTGATCAGTCTGCGTCTGACAGTGAACCAGCTATTATCTTAACGGAATCAAACGAACATTCAGAGCCTCCGCTCAGCCCCAAACATGAAAGGAGATGTCATCTGCTGGCAGTTGGCAAGCCGCAGGGGAAGGGGGAGAGAGAGAGAGAGAAGGAGGGAAGGAAAGCAAAACAAGGGTGAGAAAAAGGGGGAAAGGGAGGCACAGCCGGGGAAAGGAGGGGGAAAGGATGGAGGTGTAAATAGAAGGAAGCAACAGAGAGAAAAAGATAAAAGGAAGGGAGAAGAGTAGAGGCTTGAAAAAGTGCAGAAGTCTGCTCTGCTTTTACGTTTCTTTCCTTCCTACTTTCCTAAATGGTTTGGAAACTGTTCCCTGAGCAAGCTGGGCCTTTGGCAGCCCTCTCCAACCCTTGCCCTGGCTTTTCCCACACTGGCTGTTGCGCTCGCCGCCAAGGTCTCCTCTAAACCAGGGAGGTCTAGCACTCTTGAACCTGAGGTCAAAAACAAGAGGGAAGAAAAGAATGGCCTTCAGGCCAGAGGAAGAAACCAGGGCAACCAAGCTCTTAACGTGATAAAAGGGCTTTATCTCAAAGCACTTAAACAAAACACACAAGCCTGAGAGAAGAGGCTCTGTCAAGTATCCGCCAGGGCCATAGGGGAGATTTTAAATCCCTGCAGGACAGAGGGGCTCTTTCTTTACACTGTGCAGACTCTGGAGCTGGGGCTGGTGCAGGTGATGGGCGTTGAGGAAGGGAGGGCAGGAGGGATTTACCTTGGCCGGAGGCTGGCAGCCAGTGTAGAGATGACAGTAATTCATGGGAGCTGCTTAACCACAGATCAGAGGGGAGCAGCCTGGAAGTGAGCGGCTATTAAAGAAAAGATCAAGGGCAGAGGGAGCAGGAAGCAGGTCTGGAGAGGAACAGCAAGAAGAGGAGTCAAGGAGACATCCAGGAGCGGGTGGACACAGTCCCATTCCCTCCTTTGGGGGTTTAGTGTAAATCAGTGTCATCCGTCTGCGGTCAGTGGATTGATGCAGTTTACAGGAGCAGCCCTCTGCAAAGTCAGGAGCCAGGCTGGCCTCAGGGACAGAGCATTTTCCCCTGGGATGTGTCGGGAGACTTAAATGGAGCAGTTGCAGTTTCCAGTGCAGGGAAATGTGGGCTGGAGGAGGGAGAGGCTGCCTGGCAGAGAAGCAGGAGCTGCCTGGTCATGTTTGCACAGTCAGTTCACATCAAGGGGGACAGCGGGATTTATGGTCTCGAGGGCAAAGGAGTAGCTTGGGCTGGAGGAGGACTGGAGATCCGAAACAACGGGGGCTTCTTAGCCCCGGGGGCTGCAGTCGGTGGAGTAGGACAGCATGGCTGGGAGATGACTGAGACCAAACAGTCAAGGGTGTAGGCTAAGAAGGAGTTAGGAGACCCGATGAGGCCTGGAGCTTGCTGGGCTCTTGTGAAAGATTGCAGGCAGGATTATGCCACGGAGAGGAGAGGACAGGTCTCTGGGTTGTTTCCTAATGTGTGGGAAGGGAAGGGGAGTTATACATGCTGGAGAAGGGCAAACCTTGCAGCAGAGCTGAAGGTCCCAGTCCCAGTGAGGTGGCAGTGCCTGCCGTCCCCCGGACTTGCAGCCCGAGGGCCCCAAAGATGCACTTTGCAGCGGTTGGCCTCTGTCACAGCTCCACCTTTATTGGCAGCCAAATGCCGCTGACATAAAGGGTTAAAGGCTCGGTGGCAGTACCCTGCCTTGGCCTGCTGGGAGACCCCACTGCCCCTAGGACCTCCAGGCTGCAAATCCCACCAGCTGATCCACTTTTCTGGAGGGGCCGAGACAGCTTAACTCCTTGTGGTACCCTGCTCCAAAAGGACAGGCTGTTTCCTAGGGCTGATTTTGTCCCTCATCCCTTTGGAACTCAGCCCCATCCCTCCCCATTTCTCACTGAAAGAGATGCAATGCTTTGTGCCAGAAATCCCCCCTTTTTGGGGAGATGTCCTGCTCTGGCCTGGGGTGCTGCTCCCCATCTGGCTGCTGGGCTCCCCTCCTTGTTTTGTGGGCTTTGGCACGTGGCACGTCCTCAGCCCCACCAGTGGGGCCCAGCATACTTGCTGGGGCCCCACATGGCTCCCTGTGGAGACAGGTGACCCCAGGTGTCCTTCCCTGTAGATGACTCTTGGCCCATGCCTGCGCTGCCTGCAGGCTGATGAGGACCTGCCGCAGCTCAGTGAATCACAGCGTGCTGAGAACTGTGAGGAGCCGCCCGGCTATGAATTTCCCTCGGTGCGGACACCACTGCCAGGCTGTTATTCCTCCGTGCTCTCCCTCCTGACTCCATCTGTCTGCATGGTGCTACCGCTCCATGCCAAGAGGGCTACAGGACCGCCAGGGTCACGACTGCCCCATTACGGGGCGAGATTTATCATTGGCAGGTGTGCTGCGGGATGGTATATTATCCAGGATTATGAACTGTAACAGGATAATCTCTCTAATGTAATTCAAGCTCTCGACATGGCTTATGGCTCCTTAATGTACCTCAGACTGAAGAATTACAAGAACATTTTCCCCCCTCCCTACCTTGTCAGCTCCTAAATGATTTAGGCAATCGCCTGAAGCCAGATCTTGGCCTCCAGTCATAACTCAGAGCAGTTCAGTAAACATGATGGGGAAGGAGTTTTCCTGGCTTTGCTCTTTCTTGCTTCCACTGTGCTCAGCCCTCGCTTAGCCAGGGAATGAGCGGGGAGAGCTGGGGCATGCGGCCCTGCCCTCACCTCCCCGTTGTCTTTCTGCGGGCTTCCTCTGCTCCCTGTCCTTAGCTTTCAGGATGAATTGCTGCCCTGCAATGCAAACCCTTGAGAGCAGGGCACAGAGCACCCTGGGAGACACGGGACGTTCAGTAGATGCTCTTTTGGGAGCATTGTGCCTTGGGTAACCCTGGGGTTATCCCCCCTTAGAGCATCGCCTCTCCCCAGTGCACCAGTGGCCACATCAGCAGCACGGTGTCCAAGGCAGGTACTCAGTGCCTGCCAGAGCTTTTCCCCGTGAGCAAGTAAAGTCCCCTTGCCTGTGTCTGGGACACGGCACTAAGCCACCTTTAGCAGCGAAGGGCACCTTCCCAAGGTCTCTGCAACATCCCTGAGAGATGAGACCCTCCTCTGTGCAGACTGGCAGGATAAGATCTCTGCTATCACCAGCAAGACAGATCTCCAGCCACCTGAAGGAGCTTTTTTCCTTTTTTTTTCCCCTTCCTGGAAGGTTCTCCAAGACAGAGCCTCATAAATCTCACCTCCCAAACCCCTCAGGCGGCCCGTTGTCTACATCCTCTTCGTCTTCCTTTCTTTTCCCCACCGCGAGGCACTGGGAGGCAGACGTGTAATGCCAAGAGCCCGAGGTGGGAGGCAGGAGACCCCGTCCTTTCTGTCCCTGCCATGCCACGTGTCACACGCTGTGACCTTGGTGGCATCTGGCAGTGCCTCTCCCTCCCTTGTGTTGTGGGGTCTCCTGGTGGGGACAGTGTGGCTTAGAGGGGCTGTCCTGGATCCTCCCGGGGCTACTGTAATACAAGTGATTAATAGCAACCAGCCCCTCTCAAACATTGGGAACCGGTGCAGCCGCCTGCTGGATTCCCTTTTGGGTAACACAGCAATTAGCGGTTTGGTATAAAATCACCCAGTGGAGGCAGTTACTGGTGTGGATGTCCAGGCTTGCTCCATGCCCTCCTGCTAAGCCAAAAGGAAGCTTTCCCATCTTTTATGTAATTGGCTTTTAATTCTACCTCTCTGTTCATTGCTTTGACTTAACGGTGGGGTTTGTGGTGCTGATTTTAAGTGGAGTCAGGTTCATTCCCATGGATGAGGTTCAAGGTGCAAAGCATGGGAAAGATGAGCAATTAGAACAGCGCCGTGAAGGGCTCCGTCTCAGAAATCTTCTGGGCTGGGGCTGCACTGAGGAGGTGGGGAGCAGCATGAGTCCAGTCCAGCGCTTGCTGAGACCCACCAGGAGCCCTCCTCTGAAGCTCCCATCCTCCAGTCACCCCTCCTCTTGCTCCTTGGGGCTCCCCGGTGTCCCGCTAGCAGCAGGGGGGTCTCAGTCCCACCGTACCTCCTCCTGCAGCTGCCTCGGTGACCCCAATGAGAAATTAAACTTTGTAAATGGGGCAGGGGGCGGGGGGAGGAAAGAAAGCAAAGGAGGAGAAAAAAGCAGAGATTAAGAACAGGAACTGCAGGGATACAGCTTCCACCCGGCAACCGACTTAAAATAAACATCAGATATGCAGAGCGGGGCCGGGAACCTGCCGCGACTTGGAAAAAAAGTGACACTGGAAAAAAATATATATCCTTTAGCATTACCGGTTTTAGGCCAGACATGGCCTGGTTACCTGTTGCTAATGTGAGTGTGGCAGATGTGTGAAGTGCTGAGTGATGGCTGGAGGGGGAAGGAAAAGGGGAATGTGCAAAAAGGAGGAAGGGGAAGACGGCAATAACGCACAGAGGAGAGAGCGGGTAGAGATGCAGCGTCAAGCTGGTGAGCAAAGGAATAGCTGAGCTGCTCCTCGGTGGAGAGGACAGCGGTTTCCCTCTAAGCACGTCCCTCCCCAGCCCCCCGGGGTCCCAGAGCCTCAACAAGGTCAAGCGGGTCTGCCAAGGCCCACCTCTGTGCAGGGAGTTGCATGGTGCAGACGTGTGTGTCCTGCTGCTGCTGTGACCGCCAGTGCCCAGGGACTGCCCTGGGGACTGGTCAGTGCCCGCTGCAGGCCGTGTGTCCACGCAGGTGGACGTCCCCCTGGGCAGCTGCTGGAGCTGCTCGGGGGGGCAAGGTCTGCAGTGCCCCCTCCTGAGGCTCACAAGGGCTCAGGAGAGGAAAGTAACCCTGGAGAGATGGAAAGCAAAGGAATGAAAGAGAAAAGGAGGGAGATGAAGCGCTTCAAAGGGAGCCAGCCAGCTGGTTGCACTTGCTGGGGCAGGGGACGTGAGGCTGGCTCTGCGACTCCTCCAAAGGACAAGTCCGGGAGCTGCTGGTGCCTGAGCAGAGGCCAGAGGAGAGGCAACAAGAAAGCAGAGTGTCCTCTAGAAATCTGGAGGCAGTGCGTGTCGTGTTGAAGCGTGACGCCCTTCCTGATCCCCAGCCTGCGGGCAGGGCACCAGCCGGGGAGCTCCAGGCAGCTGTATTTACTGTTACTATTTGTTGTCGCCCTGGCAGCCTCTGCAATGTGAATTTTCTGTGTCAGTGGCTGAGAGGATTCCAGGCAGGTTTTTGATAATGTGGTTTTTTGTAAACCAGGGGAGGAGAGGGGGGAAAGAAGCCACAGGCTAGAAAACTGCTCGGCCCAGAGCTTTTAACTCCTTCATCACCAAATGTGCATGGCTGGAGTTTGTGGTTAAAGCATCAGAGAGTTTTGCTGGAGATCTGGATACAGCTGCCTGTTTTCCCTGCCTGCAGCGGGAGGAGGGAAGCGAGGGTCCTTGAGTGCTGTAGGAGAGATGTGCCATCCCGGCCGGCCCACCCTGAGCACTTGTGCACACACTTCCAGTTTGGGGAGCGGGGCAGGATTTTTGCACAAGATGCTTTAGGGGATCCTTAGGGCCTTCTTGGGGCCAGTTGCTCCTGCAGGGCTCTGTAGGGATCCCTCATTGATGCCCAGTGGAGGGGTTTAAAGAAGGAGGGGTTCAGGGCTTTCCCCATGGGCCTGACAACAGCTGGGGGAGAAGGATTTGGTGTGTGGGCCAAGCAGGTACTGGTACAGGTTGGGGACGACTTTGGACCAGCACCAGCGAATGGGGCATTTCCACTACACTGTCCTTCACAGCAACATCAGCCCCTCCCTTAATTCCCAGCATCCAGAAATTAAACCCCAGGTGTCCTTTGGCAGGTCCCCGCAACCCTGCCCGCTTACCCTGCTTCCTCCCCGCTACCCACTCATATCTCTTCCCCACCCGCTGGTCGGGATGCGTGCACCAAATCACCCCGTGCCTCAGTTTCCCCTCCTGTAAAAGGGGAAGAAAGCTGAGAAAGCTCTGGCAAAAAGCAGTGCCCAGCTCGTGACATCGGTCCTCGAGTGGTGGCCAGAGGCAGTGCCACCGTCATCCAGGCAGGTACCCCCCTAGCACATGGGCCCCGCCAGGCCCACAGCGAGGAGGCTGCATCCCTGCAGTCTGGAGCCTGAGGCTCTTGCCACTTGAAAGCCAGACAAGAGATTGCAGAGGGTTTGATCTCGCCATAAACAAACTCAAAATCCAAGTGTAATCTTCTCCTCCTTTGTTTTCGGGCAAACAGAGCAGCAGCATCTGTCCCCTCCCTGCACTGCTGCCAGATCTCTCAACAAGCAGTGAAAAGCAGCACCAGAATCTGTTCTTTCTTCCTTTCTTTCTTTTTTCTTTCCTTTTTGTCTGGTTTATGCTTTGGATAATTAGTGTATCACGGAGAGATAGTGTTGGGGGACAGGAAGGAAAAGCTGTTTATACAGTGAAGTAACTGGCAAAGCATCTTCAGACCTGTCTCTGCTTCCCAGGTGGCACCTCTGGCTTAAACGCTTCCTTCCTGTGACACAGACAGGGGATCCCTGCCAACCTTTGCCATCTCCTCCCCAAAAAACTTCCTCAGATTAACCCTTCACTCGCTCTCCCAGAGGAGAAAGGGCGAGTTTCCTTCTTGTCTGGTACCTAATTTCTAAGTACACATTGCCAGAGGAGGGGGCAGTGACCCCAGGACCTTGCATGGAACAAAGAATTAAACCTTAAATCTGTGTGGTCAGGCAAACATGGGGCTTTTCAGCCCTGTGTCTCTAGTTTTTGCAGCCAGCAGTGCTCCCCTGGGGTCCCTCTGGTCAGCCTTGGTCCCCTTAGGAAAGGGGAAACTGAGGCACCAAATCGTCTAGGATCATACAGCAAAGCAGTGCTAGAGACCAGCTCCAGCACAGCTTCCCTCTAAAACTCATCAGCTTTAACGCCTTCCTCAAACCACATCAGAAGCTGCCGGTCACCTTTGCTTTCCCAGCCAGCAGTCCCTCAGATTTAACACTTCTCTCACCCGAGCAGGAGCGGCTGTGTGAGCCAACCTGATTGACACATGATTGACAGAGCCAATTAGCCAAACTAAGCCAGCTGCATTCAACTTGGTCCTCCAGAAGGCTGGGGGAGGAGGGGAGAAGCAGAGGGGAGGCCAGAATCCAATTCCTCTCCCATCAGGCGTGATTGCTGTTTTTGTTTTATTCTCAGCCTTTTTTTAGATGTCTTGGAGACGCTGCATCTTGTTTCCTGGATGCCATTCAAATAGTGCTCACCAGCTTCCCATTCGGTTGTCAGAGAGCGTGAGGGGGTTGTCATTACCTGGGCACGTTTTCCCAGCACTGGGATTTCCCCAGGTAAAACAGGGAACTCCTCGTGCTGTAACACGTTCCAGATGAAAGTGCGATTCAGGGAAGAGACGCAGCCCCCTCCTTGCACCCAGGCACAGAGTATGGCGCAAAGGGATGTGAGAGGCAGGCAGAGCCCCAGTGAGTTGGTCACAGAGGTGGGCAGGGAGCTGGCTGGGCTTTCTTTTCTCTTCTGCTTGTCCCCTTGGCGTGGGGAGTTGGTGGCAGTTTGAAAAGAAGCAGGTCAAGGAGGCTTGGTTGGGAGAAAGAAGGCCGGGAACGCGCAGTCACAATAAGGACAGGCTGTGCATGGAGTTTGTCTCTCTGGAGATCTGGGTTTCTTCTTTCTCAATGTTTTTTGACTCATTTCCTCAGCTCGCAGTCAGATATTTACTTAACCTTGCAACTGCGCTGCACAGGGAATGCCAAGTTTGGGGGCTGCAAGCGCTCTCCCTGCTGCCGTGTTTATACATGGAGGCTCACACGCTCTGCACACACACACGTGCGGGCACAGGCAGCCCTTGGGCACACACACGCTTGTGCACGGGGGACACACGCTTACCAGCGTGCGTGCAGAGGCGGCACCTCGCTCCCTGTTCACGGCAGGGCTCCAGTGGGCAGCGAGGCACAGGCACCTGCCAGCACTTCAGTATCCATCGCGCTCTGTACTGGCACAGGCACTGCTGTGGCAGAACCGTCGCACACGCCACAGACAGATTTGGCCGTGCCAAGCCCACATGACGCAGGAGACAAATCTGTCTGTGTATTTTGTGCCCCTGGACCCAAATCCTTGCATACCCATCAGGTGTACTGTGCACATAAATGATCACAGACTGACTGCACGTTTTCATCCAAATATAGGCAGCCAATATGTGGATTTTAGTCATGTCTGTTGTGCTGTGGACAAGCCCAACAAGGCCGGGACACTGCAAAGTGAAGAAGCCTGCTCCAGGGGTCACGCTTTTGCCAAGAGCCTTGTTGGAGTGGGCCAGGCATGTCTGTGACCTGTTGTTCAAGCTTCTTCCTTGCCAGCTGTTTTCCCCAGCCCAGCTCAGATGTTGCCATGCTCCCTCAAAGACTGCCTTGTGCTGAGTTTCTGGGACCCAAAGCCCCTTTTATGGGTGTAGAGTCAGTGCTTGCTGACCACCACCAAGGTCTGGACAGATCCCAAAGCCTTTACAGATTGTGACCACTGTTGAAAGGGTTCATTTCTTCCCCTAATGAGATGCAGCCCTCGCTGGGGGCACTGCAGCATCTGTTTAGCAGCTCATAGCAACCAGGCATAACAATTTGGTCGAGGGATAGAGGAACGCAGTTTCAGCCAGGCCAGGGGGTTCACATGGCTCTTCCTGCAACGCTTCTCTAGCTTCTGCAATAGCTGGAGCCGGCCAAGAGATCCCATCCAAGGAGCCTTCAGGAGCAGTGACACTTGGACGGGGTCAGTGCAGATGGTGTGGAGAAAGCCGCAGTGAGCACAGGGCTTGCACGGTCCCTGCAGCCCCAGCCAGAGTGCGCCGGGGACGGCCCTGACTCAGAGGAGAGCATCCAGCTTAGTCACCCAGACCACTTCCTGCAGAGCTGCGAGCTGCCTTCTCAGTCCCAGCAGCTTTCACCTGCACCAGCCGAGAACAAACAGCTGAAATCTACTGGACCGAGGCCACAAGCGCATTGCACAGCCTGCCTGACATGCCAGAGAGCCTCCTCCTCCCCGCAGCCGGGAGCGACCGCGGCCAGCTGATGGCAGAGGCTTCCCGAGGGCAGGGAGCGGGCAGGAGCCATGAGCAGGCAAGGAGTGCCAGGAAACACTCGTGTGTGTCTTCAGCTGGGAGAGGCGAACGCAACGGCCCCTGCACAATGCCACCGACACACGGAAACTCACGGGAAGCTTTTTTGCAATTGATTTTTGCCCCAGCTAAGTGCACATGAAAAAGTCATTCAAGAAGCCACTTGAAAACAGTCTCTCGCTCTTACATGTACGCACACACTCAGAGCGTCAAATGATTTCGAATCGGCCAAGAAAGGTCTGATCAGCGTTAGATGAATGGAAAGAATCCGGCTGACTTAGTGAGCTTTGGATTCAGCCCTGAGTTATTAGGAAGTAGCTATCAAACCTTGAAGCAGGCAGCTGAGAGAAGTGAAACTCTACCCAGGTGTTAGAGATCCTTAAACGGGGAAGGAATTTTTCTTCCCCTTGGCCCTGGAACAACAACAATAGCACTTTTTTTTTTCCTTAAAGCCTATTTCTGAACAAAGCAGGCAGGCAATTATCATCATCCTCATCCTCATCATTGTTATCTGAAGCTGTTTGAAGTCAGAAGTGATCACTTTGCCAGGATCGCACCCTCCAGCCTCTGCCAGCAGCTCTTACACATACAGCCCCGGCTGCTGCAGGGCTCTAGTCCTCCGGGGCAGTTTCACAATGGAGTTGCAGAAAGCAGCAATGCTGAATGCACCATACAGCCGAGTGTTTGCCAAGGGGACCCGTGGGGCAAGATTTTAAAGCGAGTACGGCAGAGAAGGAGGAAACTGGCAATAGTCCTGGAAATTTAAAGCCCTTTCACTGCCCAGCGCTTTAAAATAATAAGTATTTGTGATAAATTAATGAATTAACATTGTTCTGCCTCCCTAAGTCATCTCACTCGCTCTCCCTCTCTGGGGATAGAAACCATATAAGTACTTCAATGGATAAACACAACTCTCAGCCTTGCCGATACTGCCTCACTGCTTGTCCTCGCCCCAGCTGCCTAACAGCGAGGGGAGTGTAATTCCCCTAATTCCCTTGATCCCAGTAACACGTCCCGGGAGGGTCTGTGGCTGCCAGGGAGGTTCCTGCACCGCGTTACGGCTTCGCTGGCTTGTGCCGGTCCTTCCCGGAACCCGCCTTCCCGGCTCGAGCGTTTCTGGGAATGAGGTCCCAGGGCTGTTGGTTTGGGGAGCCTGCCAGGATGGTGGGGATTTGGGGGAAATGCATGGGGCCCCTGCTTTGGTTAACCCCTTCCCCACCGGCGACAGGTTCGGAAGCTACCACAGGGATGGGCCCCGGCTCTCCGTGGTGGCTCTGGCGAGGTGCGATGGATGGCACCTCGCTCTGCACCACCAGCCCCAGGAATGAGTGTCTCAGCCTCGTGCATCCCCCCTCTCTGTGTCTACCGAGAGATGATGCTTCCCTGGGTTTCTGGTGGAAAAAGGGAGGGAGAGAAGAAATTTCCAGCCAGCACAAGGCAGCAAGAGCCAAGTCTGAGCCTCGCAAATCTCCGGCCCATACCTCACGGGTTAAGCGAGCCGAGAGGGCTGTGTGTGCTAAGGTCAACACAGGCTGCACCTGCCCACAGGCTCCTGTGCGCGGCAGCACAATTGATGGCTTGTTCCTTTCATAAGTGCCGTTGGAGCGCGGTGCCCAGGCCCTGAGCCAGCCTGCTGATCACATAAAATATTATTTGTGTTTAAAAATTCCAGTAATTGACTATGCACCGGTTTTTTCCAAGCCTTCTGCCAAGGGCAGTAAAATCAAAATCCGTCCCAGGTTATTTTCATCATGCAAATTCCCATTTCTGTAAACAGGAGTAAAGCGGCAAGACCCACTGCTTGCAGCCGCTAGGCTGGGCCGGCAGCCAGCGTGTGGCGGGGAGCGCGCCGGGGCCGGGGCTCGGCGGGAAGCCGGCCGGAGCAGGGGGAGTCGGGCTGGGAGCGGGCAGCGGTGCAAGGTGCAGCCGGTGAGAGCTGCCCGGGCTGGAGCCCTCCCTGCCCCAGCTGGAGCCCTCCCTGCCCTGGCTGGAGCCCTCCCTGCCCCGGGGGAGCGGGGAAGGGGGGATGTGGGGCTTGTCTGTTCCCTTGTCCCCTCCTAGGACAGCCTACATCTTCCACTCCTGTTGTCCCAACTCCTCCCTCTGTGAGATCTTTCTCCTGAGATGCTCGCTGGAGCCCAGCTCCTCTCCTTGCCCTGCTGCTGACTCCTAGCTCACACCAGCTGCTCAACCCCAGGTCTTGGGATGCTCTAATCTTACGCAGGGATCTGCCCAGTCCTCACCTCTCGTATATCAACCCAGCCTGGAAGAAGGGAGTGTCCTTTAGACAGGAACTCGGCATTTCCTGATGGAAACCCCCTTGCAGGCTGTGTGGAAACAGAGCCATCCACAGACGGTGTGCAGCGGGTTTTGGCTGGGTTGCTCGGGAAGGCTGCCCCGCTGGGTGCACCCCACGCTCCTGCGCTGGTCGCAGGGCACACGGCCTGGGCGGTGATAGTGGTGGGGAAAGAGCTGCTTAGCCACAGTGGGGCAAGGCTGGATCCCCCCCAGCTTCCCCCCTCCCCAGCTCCAGGACTCATTTCTCACACAGCTGAAACGAGGCACAGAAACCCAATGAGACCCATGGGGGCTGGCACAGACCCCAGTGGCAGGGGGCTCTGGTGATGCTTTATTGATGGTTCGCAGCCATCCGTGGACACTGCAAGAACCACGGTGTAATGTGAGATGTCCCAAACCAGGACACCAGCCCTAAACCCTCAGGGGAAGCCTCTTTAGCTTAAGCTGAGTGTTCAGGGCAGGACTGGCAGAATGGTGCTCTCCAAACTCTGGAAAATGAGGGGTAGATCTGTAGGGGATCCTGGTTATTTGACTGCAGTTTCGACTTCGAGGTTTCGAGGCCAGGGCTAGGAAGAGGTCTAGAAAGCAATAGAAGGCATTACCATAAAACCCCCCAAAACTTCTGAAGTTGCATTAGACAGAATAACAAGCTCTAACTCTATGCCTTGGGGCATGCACCAGCATGGACGGGCTGAGGTTAGGGCGAACAGCTAGATGAATTATCCCATTCTCGCTCATTATGAGACCTCTTTGTACCCATTTTGGAAACGTGGGAACAGCTGAGGTTCGGGGTGGGACGCTGGGCCACACAAGCCCCTGACCCACTTGGAAATGGCAGTTTTGTTCCTATGGGCCTTTTGGTTTTGCACACATAAGCAAAGATGACATTTTATCCTCTTTAAGGAGAGGGGCGGGAGAACTCACTAAGAATTCACATCTGTTTTGGAAACAAGTCAACGCAGGAAAACTACCCACATGGAGAAGTAATGTGGTTTTGATTGTATTGCACTCTATAGAAAGTGGTGCACACATATTAAGCTATATTAGACAGTATAATAATAGCTTACAGTTAGTCTGCCTTTCATCTGGATGTGCTTCACAAACGTCACATAGATGCAGAAGCCTCTTTCGCTGCCACTGAGATGCAACCACCTCTCTTGCATCTCTGCAAATTTGGATCAGCACAGCAGCATCAGACAACATCCACCCAGAAATGCTTGTCAGGATGCAGGGAAGCTGGACTTTGGGATCCGAAAGGTTCCTGTCCCTCGCATGCCCCAAGTTTAGCATCCAGGGAACAATAAAATCTAAAACCGAATGGCTGCATAAGGACTACAGGGAGGCAAGTGCATTATGTTTTATTTTAAGGTGATCCCTGCAGTCTAAATCTTGGCTAATAACTTTGGCTCCATCTTAAATGTTGCATGATTAATAGATATGGATATGTGTTTAACTAAAACCTGTCACGTTTGAAGGGAATAATAACAATAATAAGTTTTTCCATCCATTGAGATCCAGACCACTTATGATAATTAAAATTGCGTGACACTGCCAGTGAGGGTCTTGAGCTAGTTTCCAGTTACCCAGGTAATCCTGTTCTGCCTCCCTTTATTGCTCCAGGGATCTCAAGTGGATACTGGCATTTTATTTTATTTTTCCCTTGTCCTCCTGGACTGCTGCATTGTTCTGTAACACAGCCGACAGCTCCTGTCCTGCGGCGTGGTCTGGCGAAGCACTTTTTCATGTGTTTGGTGCAAATAGGCCAGTCGTAGGGGAGCGGGATCCCCACCAAAGGCCAAGTGCCGTTGGGATGGTGCGGGATGCGTGCGCTCTGAATCTGCCCGGGAGCAGAGGCAGCAGAGGGGGCGAAAATGCTGCTCCAGGAGCACGTCCAGCTCTGCTTTGAGTTTTGCCCGCTGGGCCCTTCTTTGGTCAGGGTCCCACTCATCACTTACGTGACTCGTTTCATGGCAGAGGAGATGACTGCTCGCCTGTGTTGTTTATACGACGGCAGTGACTAACAGGCTCAGCTCGGCAATTGCAGGAGGCTTTGTACAAACAAGGAGATGAGAGGCAGAGGGGAGGGATCAGGGTTTGAAATACCGGCTGTAAACACAACACGTTTCAAGTAAAGACAACTTGTAGCAGGGTGATCCAAACTAACAAATGTTGCAAGAGCGGAGCAACAGGGAGGGCGACGCACGCCCGTGTGCCAGCGCGGAGCTGAGCTTTCACAATAAATGATTAAAGCATGGTTCAGATCCCGTCAAATGGAACGGTGCTAATCTAATCACAATCCATCTGGCACTGCCACATCTGTCCCAACACCTCCACCTCTTCATTTTCAATCAGCCTTAAATAGTACATAATTATTAATGTCTACCCGCCTGTCAGACGGCGCGGGGGATTCACTTATCTCTCAAGATCGGCTAAGGCAAGACACTGATATCGATGGCTCTAGCGCCAGGCTCGGAGGGCAATAAGCCTTTTGCCCTTGGTTTCAGTCCTCCCTCGAGCACTGTGGCTGCGGGGACGGGAGGAGAGGTTCATGCACAGACCCTCAAAGCCGGCACCAGCCGGGGACTTGGCAGCAGGCAGTAGACGGCGACCCACTCATCAGCATCGCCTTTCTCCATCACCTCTCGCTCGCAGCAGCAGGTCAGGGTGGGTGTCTTGGGCTGGGGAAAGGCAAGGAGATGTGTCTGAGCTTGAGTCTGTGGAGGTGAATATCCCACTTACGGTGGACCCACAAGCAGTCCAGGGGCCAGCTCAGGTACATGGAGCCTGATCGCCTGGGCAAGGCTGTCCTGACCTGCTGGGGACCTGCTTTCTGGGGACCCAGTGTGCTAGGTGCTGCACGGCTGCTTGGTGCAACACGAATGAGCTGGGAGGGAAAACCTCACAGGGACTGAGGCAATTTACCTAAGCCTTGGTGGATTGCTCTTCTCAAATCCAGAGCTCGCTGGCGTTCACAGAGGCTGTTGCAATAGTATTTTTCGGCTCTTGCAAGAAACAAGCCAACACCAAAGCCCCAGCTGCAAACACGTCCTGTGCCTTGGATAAAACCTGGACTCAGACCTTTCCGTGTGGGCTCTTTACAGCTCTGGGCCACGCTGACCAGCCAAACTAAGCAGCCCAGCATCTTACCAATCCTTAGGATTTTTATTGTGAGTCTCCCAAAATCTAGAGATGTTTAAAGCCTCAGGAATCGTGTGGTTATGTGAAAATCTCGCCTCTTTCCATTTTTATAAAAAAAATATTTTCTTGTCCTTGTGGTTGAGATAAAGCTCAAAAATATGAACTGGAGCAATGTGAAACCCAGAAAGTAAACACTGGTTTTTCTTGATGATTTTTAAGCTCGCTACCTCAGGTGGGGGAGACGTGAGCCATGATTTCCTAATGGTCAGGATTAAAGCCCTACTTCTGCCCAGATCAAGCAGTCAGGACCAAGCCTCTGTCCCAACCCAAATATCTGCTCCTCTGCAGCCTCTGAGCTCAGCTAAGCCAAAGGCAGGGAGAGAAGAGCTGGACGGCAAAGCTCAAAAACAGCCTTAAGAAAGTAGAGCTGAGAGCTGAGAGCAAATACCTTGTGAAAGTTGAGTGAGCCACCCCTGGATGTTTACAGAATAAGTTACCAAATAACCAGTGTCTTGGGGATATCTGGTGAGCCCTTGAAACAAATATTCATTTTTTTGATCAGCGCGATCGATCTGCAGCTGGCGCTCGGTGCTTAGGTGGATTTGGAGGTTGAAAGACACTCCGTCGCAGTTCACAGTTTGTTCACAGACAAATCCTGCTGTTTTGTTTGTTTGTGGGCCTTTCTTCTCGGAAAGAGCCTGCTCAGCACACCCAGGTGACAAAGCCGCTTTCACACCACTCTGGGCATTTAAAGCAGGGGAGTTAAAGGCAGATCTGATGGAGGGGAGAGCTGAGCTGTAACAAGAAATGCTCCTCTCCTCTCCATTCGGCTCAGGAGAGGCTGTTTCCATAGGGCTTGCAAAGGCAAAGACAAGGGGTGCAAATTGCTCCTTGGTGCAATGGTGGAGGAGTCCAACCCGAGTCTGTGAGGTGGAGGAGCTGAGTAAAAGACCCATCTGTTCCCCAGGTCTTTGCCAACTCTTCCAGCTTCCTTAGAGACCCAAAACCATGACCTGGGTCAGACAAGGGGCCAGGCTCTTGTATCTGGAGTTTGGGTGTTGAAGGAGGCGACAGCAGTTTGCTCTGGTCTGGGTCTATCCCGGCTTTCCAGTAAATGTTGGCCCATGGACTGGTTTGCTTCAAAAATAAGAATAAATCAATGGCTTCTCTTAGCTCAGATGCAAAAGCTTGGGAAATGGCCTGGATTTATAGGCCTCTCTTTGGTTGGAGTTTCAGGCTTGCTTGAAGTCTGGGGGGAAATGTGGAGGATGCAACGAAGGAAGGAAAAAGCCAAACCCCAGCTAATTGAAACCAATGGAGAAGTAACTCAGGCATGGGCCATGTGCTCCCTTTGTGGATCCTTCCTGGCATCCCCAGGCATCAGGGCTGACTTCTGGGGCAGCTTTGCTCCCCACCCTGGGAAGGTGTCCATGAAGGGGGAAAGAGCAGTGCTCTGCTTTGCTCCCCAGGAAGCCACCCTGGAAACTTCATTGGTTTTTGGGTACAAATGTGGCAGTAGCATGTAAAGCAGCGGCTGTCCCCAGCTGCAAGGTAAACCTTCATAGTTCCTCGTCCACCCTGGCCGTAAGGTCAACCTTGCTGGGCTTCGAATGCCTCCCCTCGCCCCGTTCCCATTGCACTCTCTGCCCCAGCACATCTCCACGCTGTGCGTGGGCCAGACCCGGGGCTGGCATTAGCGGGGAGAGGCTGGGGCTGCAGTCTCGGGGTCCCCTCTCTGTTTCTGCTCCCTTACCCCTGGGCACAACTGTGCACATGTTGCACCGGGAGGCACAAGCAGGAGTCATGGCCCCTTGCAATCGCCTTGCGGGGAGATGCAGGACAAGTCAGGACACGAAGGGGAATCCCTCGTCCCCCTGAGGTTGCGTCAGGGGTCTCTGCGCAGGGAGGGTATTCCCTTGGCGATTGCGTGGGAGCTGCTGTTGCCCACCGGAGCAGAGCAGCGGGATGGAGCGTGGGGTACCGAGGGTTCGCTGGGGTACCCAGGGCTCGCTGGGATCCTCAGGGCAGGGGTGCAGGCAGGGCTGCTCCCCCAGGCAGGGCCGCAGCCAGCAGAGGGCACGGTGCAGCCTGCACAGCGCCCGCAGCGTCCTCGGCTGCAGCTCCGGCTCCAGCGCAGCCTTCCCTGCTCAGCCCGCTTTTCTTCCCCCCTTTCTCTTTCTTTCTTCTGTTTTATTGTCTCGATCATCTCTGGACACTGGTTTTGCTTTGATCTCCGGAAAGTTTGGCATTGCTCCTAAAAAATATATGTATATATTAGGAAAAAAAAAAGGAGAAGAAGAGAAAAGCCGAGCCTTTGTTCCCCACAGCTGTTGTCATGCTGTAGCAAATCTCCACACAGGTATTAAACGCTTACCATTGATCAAACAGCCGGTGGTCCAGCGTTACCGGCACGGACCTGCTGAAGCCGGGTTATCTACACTAGAAATAATTTGGTTCCTGCGGTCTTGCTTGAGTTAAAGAGGAAAAAACCGAAAGCACAGAGTGGCAGGGAGGAGAGACAGCAGAGCTGCCGTCCGCCCAAGTACCACGGAGGGAGCCGGGCCAGACGCTTTGGGGACGGTTGCGGGCCAGGACAGAAGCTCTGTCCAGGCAGGCACGAGGCTGTGAGCAGGGCTGCAGCACCATGCAGTGCCACGAAGCCCTGGGATTTGGCTGCCCTGCTTCCTCCCCATGGGTACCCCAAAAACATTTACTCCTCTAAGCTTCCCCATCATCCCCAGCCTTGCAACTCCCACAGTCCCATTCCCCTGGGGCTGGGACATCAGAAGGCTGTGCCAAGGGACCTGTCTGGCCTGGGACGTCCCGCTGAGGACACGGTGGGGAGACCCACTGCTGGCCACAGAGGCAAAAGCATCCTGCCCTCCTCCAGGGCAATGGGCAAGGAGCAGATGTCGGGGGAGCCAGGGACAGTGAGAGAAGGACCGGGGTGGCACAAGGCAGAACCCTGCCTGCTGCTCCTGCCCTCTGTGCCCATGGGACCATCCCTCGCTCCTGGCCACGGGCACCGTCCCAGGGCTACCCCTCGCTGCAGCGATGAAATGAAGCATGGTGGGTACAGGAGCGAAGTCGGGGGGAGAGGCTGGGGCATCGTCTGGCTCCCACATGTGCCGAGGTTGTTAGGAAGATTTATAGAGGAGAATGCGAGGCTTTTTCTTTTTGGCTTTATAATAATACATTAGGCTTTTAACCTCTGACCGGGAGCTCTGGAAAGGGGATGATCCAGGCAGCATCGGGTGGCTCCCAACCCTGTGGGGAAGGGGAGCGGGTGGGGAAGGGTCCCCCCGCTTGGGCACAGCCGCTGCCGCGGGGGCCGGGACGCGGTGCCGGAGGGGTTAACGCAGCGCGGAGGAATGTGAGAGTTTAGTGAGAGGCGTCGGCTGTCTTGAGGTCACCTGTGAGGGATTAGCTGGGCAGGCAGACAGTTGTTGTTTGAGGACTGTCTGAGGCCGGGGAAGGGGTGGCAGTGGGCCGGGGATGGAGAGTGGGGTGGCTCAGGGGGCTGCGGGGAGCACCGTGGCCCCGCGGGTGGGATCTTCCTGTCCTACTGCGCCGCTATCAGATGTATTTGTGAAAGCCCAACTGTAAACTGGCTGTCTTTTCCGCTAAAGAAATAAATCCATCACCAGTGGGAAGGGGAGGAATGGGAACGGGGGAAGGTGGGATATCCCCACAAGCCTGGCTGCAGCACGCCAAACCCTGCCAGACCCCAGCTGGGCAGCAGAGATGCTGAGGAGGAATGGAAATGTTGCAGGCATGGCCAAGACCCATCAGGGCTGTCCGCAGGTGGGCTCCTTCCATGACAGGGACCACCAGAGAGCTCACTCCAGTGAGGACCATGAGATCAGCTGGTCCTTGCCGGTGGGTTCCCAAGTGGAGCGGTGACTCTGTTGAACTCCCCAGCAAAACCCCCTTGTCACTGCACTGGGCTGAGCCTTCACGCCCCACACTTGTACATGTGTCTGAGCTGGCGCCCACAAATAGGCCGGTTGGAAACACAAAATAAGAGCGATGAACAACAGTGAGATGTCCGTGCAGACTCACAGCCTGGACCGACAGGTTCAGGAGGTTTGAATGAGAACTGACCTGTCCATCTACGGCTGCACCATGGCACCCAGCACCTCCCAAGCATTTCAGACCCAAAACAACAATAATTTCTCCTGTACCTCCAAGCCTGGAGAAAAAAAACACCATGATTCATTGCTTGGTTGACTGGCATGTTCATGTTTGTGGGGGCTGCAAGGGTGGACTAGGCGTGTGTGGGTGTGCGGTCCAGCCGGGTAGAGACGAATGTGCAAGGGCAGCATGGAGGAATCACTGCATTTATGTCTGAGCATGATCAAGCTGAGGTTTTATACACCTTTACATCATCAAAACTGATTCAAAGGCTTGGTTGGGACTATGGTACCTCCCTCATTGCTGTCTTGATACCGACTCCCTGTAAAACCTTGCTCCCTCCACCACTTTGTCCTCTGCCCCTGGCTTTGCCCTCTCTGAAATGAGATAAGGATATCCGTGCTCCTTCCCAATGGCTTGTGATTCGAATCAACCCACGAATTTTTCCTGTACCTATTGCTGTAATATCTGGTGTGCCTCTGCAGATGAAAGGTATTATATGAGGATAAATTCTTAATCATCACAATAATCAATCATTCTTTACCTATAATTTAGTTGAAATTAACCCAGCAGACGAGCGGAGGGCCAAATGGTAATCTGTGTCCTGGGTATCTTTATTGACTTGGAAGGAGAGCATCTTCTATTAAAATAAAGAGGAAAGCTTGAAAAAGTGCACCCAGAAGTTTTCCATTTTAAAAGGGAGAAAATAAAAAAAGAAAAACCCCACAGAATAAACACCTTATACTTTAAAAAAACCTCATGATTTTTAAAGTCAGTCTCTGGGTTTGGGCTAGATCTGACTCATGGTTTTAAATGCTGTAGGGAGGGTACGGAGCTGTAATAAGTAGGGAACACCCAGTGCTTACCTGCAGGAGGTTCATCCTTGTGGTTTATTTAAATAAAGGAGCCCAAGTTGCATTTCAGGGCTTGTAGTTGCCCTTACGCATTGGGTTTACATCAAGGAGACCTCTCTTTTGTGGAACGCTAAGCAGGTTTGGTGATAGACCAGGAGGCCACGTGGCTGTCCTGCCCAAACTCTGATTGAGAAACCTTCTAATGCAAAGAGAGGTTCCCTGGGGCTAATGGATGCTTTTATTGCACCAGCACTGTAATAAAACACAAAATAAAACAATTTTATTGAAATTAAAATGTAAATGGAAGATTTGTCTCATGCCTCCATCCCTGCCCCCAGCTGGATCCGTGTCTGGCAGCAGGTAGAAATCACAGCTCCGTCCGTATTTCATCGGGCTCCAGACCTGCGTCTGGGTGTTGCACGGAGTCTGCCTCTTCTTCCCTTGCACGTCACAAGCACTTTCCTGCACTGCCCCAGCTGGTCCCAGCCCGCCGCAGGGCCGGGTGCTGCATGGCCGTGTAGGAGGGGAGAGACTGCCCCGGAGAATTTGTGACCCGGGCCAGGAAAGGGTGAGGGGAGGGAAAGGGCTCCTGCTTCCTGGGGAGCTGAGCCATGCAGGGAAGGAATAAATTGCTCGGAGTTTCCCGCTGGGGGGATATTCGTAGCACTCAACTTTAATCTGCTTATGCTCCTCGTGTAGTCAATGAATAGGGAGAGGTTTTTTCCAAAGGCAATGCAGAGCACCCAAGGGACCGGGAGAGGGGTGACATGGTGGGTCTGCAGGATGTGCCAGTGGCTGGATGCAGGGACAACCCGCTCCTGACTCATCCTTCCCAGCTCTGCCCCGGAGCACAGCTCCTTTTCCAACCCTTTTTGACAGTGCAAAGCAGCTGACAGGACAAATACCTGAGGGTGTGAGGGCCGTCTCAGGGTGGCACCATCCTGCTTGTGGTTTGTGGCGGCCTGTGCCAGGTCCCCAGGGCGGAGGGCATTTCACCAAAGATGCTCTCATCTCGAGCAGATGCACAGGCTTCAGGGGAAATCCCTATTGACATTGGTGCTCGTGCGGTCAGAGCCAACCCTGAGCGCCTCTGGGAAGGGATCTGCTTTGCCCAGGTCCGTCTCAGGGCTGGTGGCAGCAGGAGCCACCCCTCCCCACACCCCAAAGATCACCCCCCGCCCCCCCAGCAGCAGTGGCAGGGCTCTCCCTGGCCAAATGCATCCCAGCTGCTGGCTGAAGGAAACATTCCCTGAGCTGGTGGAGGGTTTCTGGTAGCGACTGAGGGACAGGATACTAAAACAGGAAAAAATTAACATGTAAGAAAACATAGCTGCACCTGAAGCAACAGAGGCAAAGAGAGTCAATGCAGTTCCCCTCAATGCCAGAAAGGAACTGTAAGTCAGGGGAACAGGCTGGTGCCCCCCTCCCTCCCTCCCGCTCTCGCTAACTCCTATTTCAAAGGCAGACAAACAACACACTGTACTGTGTGGCATCTCCACTCTTAAATCTTCCTGTCTTCGGGTTCGTGTAACGTGAGCCGGCAGGGCAGGATCTGACCCTCTCGCCGAGCCATCCGGGGCACAGCCTCGGCTCTGGCAAGAAATCCCCCAGTTGGATCTCCCAAAGCCCCCGAACAAGCCAAAACGTGTCCTCCCGGGAGAGGCAGCTGGTCCAAAGCACTGCTGCAGCCTCTGATCCTCGGGGCTCTGGGTTCAAACCTTGCGGGCAGCTCCCAGCACCTGCAAGGCAAAGGGTGATCCTGGCACAGGAGCAGGAGAAAGGTGCCCCGTTTTGCAGCCCGGCCGGCTGCATGGGGCCGGGGACTGTGCCCACCCGCCTCCCTGGGAAAGATGCTCTCTGTAAACCTCCCTGCCATTGAGCTCTGCTGCACCTTGTTTACTTGGTCTCCGCTCAGATGTGGCAGCCCAAAAGCGTGTGTCCCCCCAGCCACTTGTCTGCCCACGTCAGAGTTGAGAAAGAAGTGGGCAAAGTTGAACCTGTGTGTCCATGCTGGGGGATAAATCACGGCTCTGTGATGCTCCTCAGTTTTACCTCCTTGCTTCTGTCACCCACAAAAAGTGGCGATGGGAAGGGGTCAGTAGGCACCCTCCCGGTCAGGCACCCCTGACTCCCAAGGTGCTCCCAAAGGGCCCCCACCGCCCTTGTTGTCACTGGAACCGGCGTGCTGGGGGTTGTTTTTTGCATCGCCCTTTGCATTGCAGCAGCTTTGCGAAGGGAGATGAAGCTGTTGGCGGCTCTGGCTCGAGCGGAGCTGAGACTCCATGGACCAATGTCTCGGAAGTCATCTCCTGCCGTGGGCCAAGTGCGGCATGGAGGCTGTTTGTGTTGATTATTGTGCTTTGCTTTTCTTTCTTTCTCTCTTTTTCCCCTCTTTCTTTCTTGCTTTGTCTCTCTCTTTCTTTCGCAAAAAGACATAATCTCTCTCTCCCACTCTCGCTTGCTCTCGCTCTGTGAGAGCTGATGCAGTTAATTGGAGCTTCTTGTAAGTGAACATTAACACAGGCAGAGCCAAGAAGACGTCTTGGCAGCAAAATATCATTATCAGTTCTTGAGCTCCAGCCAAAATCCCCTTGCGGTCAAAACACAATTCTTTAAACTAAACAATTAAAGATTTGTGCAAGTGTTGCTGCCATGAGTTATCAAGGACGGGGAGGGGCTGCTCCGTGCCCGTGTCAGCAGAAGTTAACAGTCCTGCTCCCTGGCAGGGAAGCAGGTGACAGGCTGAAACCTCCGTCAGCGTGGAGGCACGGGGAAGGGGCCCTGGGAAAAAACTCCGCTGTGGCCGCATCCCGCATGGGCTAATGGCCCCATAGCAGCCACAGCCACGGGGCTCATCCAGACTGCGCTGCCGGGCATCAAACTCTCCTCTTCCCGGTGATGTGTTTTTGTTCTTCCTCTTCTCTCTTCCACCCTCGGTGGAAAGTGACTTTTAGGTTTTGTGGGAGGTTCTGTCAGAACAAAAAGCGAAATCTCAAGGTTTTCAGCAGTTTGTCATAAAATACACATAAACCCTGTCTCCTTTCCTAAATGACAAAATATCTTTTTCTGCAAGGACTGTTTCTCCTGTTCGTGCACTCAAAAACACATAAAAATGAAAGCAAATTTTTTATTATTATTTTAGTCTTCTTTTTTCCCCCCAAGCACAAAAAGATAGCATTTCCCAACTAGATTTAGCTGCTGAAGAGTTTGGGAAGTCACCCTTTCCCCTCACAGCACAAAGAAAGAAAAGCATTGCATCCTCTAGAAACCTTTTTCTCCAGGTTAGGCCCTCATCTCAGCCTGGTGCAAACAGGGAATAAATCAGTGAAAAGGGATGAGTTTAGACAAATTCAAGTTCAGACAGGAGCCCGCAGTGTCAGAGTGACTGAAGTACATCAAACACAAAGCTACATATCTGGGTTCGGGTGAATCTGCCGCTGCAGCCGGTAAAATGCAAGTGGCAGATGAGCGGTGTGATGGGAAGGAGAATAATTAACCGTGGTGAGATGGTGCCGGGTGGGAGAAGCACCGTCCCTCCGGCTGCAGCCAGGCAAGCTGCAAAGAGTTAATGGGAGAAGTGCTGTTAACTGTCGCAGGGGTAGGGAAGGGTGTGCACGAGGGGGAAAATTTTAAAGAGATGCAGAAATATTCCCAGATAATAAAAGATCCCCTTTTCAGTCGGGTCCCTGGGGTGGGTGAAGCGGGAGCTGCTTCCCCTTCACACCAGGAGTACAGGGTGCTCGGTGCTGCGGGTGTCCCCAAAACACAAAATTGTGGGGGCTGAATCGAGGCTGAGAGGCCTGAGAGTTCAAATGTCTTGAAAGAGGGGGGATTAGCATCTTTCCAGCCTCTTGACTAATTTCCACCACATTGGACATTCTTGTTATCCACATAAATGTCCAAATTATGTTTTAATCCTGCCAAGCTCTTGAGACCTTGTGGCAAAGAGCTCCAAGGGCTGGAACAAATTCCCTGGGTCAGGATTATTTGCTCCTGAGCCTTCTCCTCGTCCTCCAAGTGCCCTGTCCATCGGCTGCCAAAGTTTGTCATCTTTTCCTGAGTGATGCCAGGGTTTTCCATATGTCATCTCCTATCTTCATCTCTCTTCCTATCCCTTCTCCCTGCTCATTTAAGTATTTGTTCCCCTTGCTTCCTTCTACCTTTACAGTAGGACCCAACCCAGGCCGGGCAAAGAGATACCAGTGCTGCCTCAGAGAACCAGGCTTTCCTCTATTTTCTTCTCTGATATCTGCTTTTTTTCCTCCTATCCCAATTCTTTCCCCAGTCTCCTGCCCACCCCTTCGTGATTCTTCCACCATCCCTCTTTGCTGCTAGCTCACCAAAACAAGTGTAGGGCTGGTGGTACAATGTCATTCCTATGTATAGTAGCTAATAGAGGAAATAATAGATAAAATTTGACTGGTTTAGAGGCAGAAGGTGTGGAAACCCAGCTCTCTATCTCTTATCACAACAGCAATAAAAGACAGTACTTTTTTACACCAGTGCATGCTCAGGAGTTTTTGAGGATGAACATTCAGCAAGATGGAAAAAGAAACTGAATCAACACATGGATACCCAAACCTGCCAGCATCTGTAAATAATAGCAACACCATCAGGCACCCTAAATCTCATCTGTCAGGGTTTAGGTACATCTGTAATTGTTCTAGATGAAGATGAAGCTTCTGGATGAGAAGATTAGCCAGCATGTTGCTGCTAAGTGATTTTTAGGTCTGGCCAGTGCTGAGCTGGGGCTTGGGGCTCGCCGATGCGGCGCGATGCTCCTGCCAGCCTCTGCTCACCCGCGCTGGGCAGGATCCTTGGAGGAGGATGGATGTGTCTGCATCCAAGGAAGGAAGAAGCAGTCCTGCTGGGTTGTCAGCGGCAGGGCTAATTTTGCAACAGTGCTGTCTGGATCAGCTTTCCCCCACCTCTTGCGCTGTCGGCCAGCTGAGCTGTTAGGATTCATGTGCTGGTACCCGGTCGCAGCACCTTGCTCCCCGTAAAATCAGCCTTTGGTTAGCAGCAAAGCGCGAGCCCTCTGCCTGCCCCACCAAAGTCCAAATCCTGCCTTGCAAAACCGGCCGCATTAATGCAACATGAAACCACCCGCCGCTGAACTCTCTCAACCCAATGTTCCTGCTCACGGGACTGCACAAATCCCAGAGAGCCCGGTCACGCGCTGGGTGCCCTTCCCAGGCGGAGGGGAGCCGGCACGCACCGCAGCCAGGGGCGAGGAGGGGTGGGAAAGGAAAGCTGTGTTTGTGAGCTACCCGTCCCCGTTTCCCAGGGCAAGGTGCGGCTGGGACGTGTTTGGGAGCAGAGCAAGGGCCATCGCTTCCCACGTGTGCAGAGTCCCGGCTTGGAGCGTGCTGCCCCTGGGACGAGGAGCAAACTCTGCTGCACAAAACCCCAGCAGTAACCCCAGGGCCACTCCTTTCCTGTTCCTTCAGGCTGAAGTAAATATGAATTTGGGCTTTGGGACCGATCCCTTCACCCAGGGGAAAGCCCCTTAGAGGAGAGCTCATCGCATTTGTGTGAGATTAGAGGGGGAAAACGTGCAAAAGGGGAGAAGCCCCCCAACGCAGCAATGCACGAGGCTGTGTCCGAGCAGGGCTCCCTCTTTCTGGGCACAGCTCCTCTGAGCCATCATTTGTCCCCAGCAATATTCAGCCCATGTACCTGACTCAGCTGCACCCCCTGAGCTTTAACCCCGTGCCTGGCTGCACCGAGCGCCATATATAAAATATATTTTCTCCTTTACAGTCAATAGCTAGCTGTGGCAGGCTGCGGAGGCCCCTCTCGGCGCTTCCTGGGGACAGTCCCGTTGCCACCTGTTCCTACGGAGAAGGCTTTTTATCACAAACACTTGGTAAACAGCTGCCGCCGGAGCCCCTTTCTGCCTGCCCTGCGTTTATTCGGAGAAAGTCAATAAGGAAAAACAAACATTCCTTGTCCTTGTGCACACACATCCCTGGGCCGCTGCAGCGCTGGCCTGCTGTGCGTGGCAGACCGGGGGCTCCCAGATGGTGCCCGAAGCCAGGACCGCCGGGCATGGCCCCAAGCCTTGCTTTAGGGCAGCTGGGAAGCAGAGGAGGGCACACCACCTTTGCAAAGGGATTTTCCCTTTTGCCTTCCCCAGCGTGGGGGCACGTCCCTGGTAGCGAGTCCAGCAGGGTCAGATGTGAAACTCAGACCTCATGGGCTTCACCTCCCAAAGGGACTTCTTTCCAGAAAACTCTGGAGGTTGCAAAGTTGAGCTTTGAATCCCTCCATCGCCCTTGCTCATGCAGGAGCCCGATCCCTTCCCACTCCCACATGCATTTCCCCGAGGCAGGGGGAGAGGACGAGGGCAGACAGGATCCCCCATTGCGACAAGTGCTTGCAGAGCCGGAGCTGGGAATTAACATGCTCAGGCTGTAATTAGGGCTTCAGCACTGTGACACCTTTACAAGTGTCTTTATTTAAAAGCAGGTAAATTGGAGGCTTCTAGGTTGGGTACGTTAGCGGGGGGAGGTGGTGGTGATGATGGTGGGGAAGGGATGAGACAGGAGTGAATTATTTTTAGTGGCATCCTTGTGCTGTTACAGGTTGACCGTGGCCTGGGTGATCAGTGGGAGATGCAGAAACTTGAAGGAAGTTGGTTGGAATCAATGGGGAGAGAGAGTATTTGTGTAGGTCCTATGTCTGTCCGTCTGTCGAAATGGCTGTATGGGAGAGCAGGGAAAGGGGGTGAAGCCACGTGGGTCTGAACCCCCCCCCGTTGAGTATCAAGGCTGTGCTTGTCCCATTGCCTGCCCCGTTCAATCCACCCGCTCCTATCAGCACAGTTTAACCTCTACCTTCTTCACTGGCAACCGGATAACGTTGGCTGAAGCAGGCTGGGAAGCAACCCCACAAATAGGGCTGGAGCAGGAGTAGGGCAGGGGCAGGGGCAAGGGCAGCGGGGAGCTGGCGGCAGGGACTGAACCTCCTGCCGCCCCTGCAGCATCGCTGCCCACCAGCTGCGGGCATCCCTCCTGCTGGCCCTGCCGCTCGAAACCTGCCTGCCCGGCTGCTTAGAGAGAGAACTTCAACATTTGGATCCAGATGATAACACCAGCAGCCTCAAAGTTCAGGGATATTCAGATCTAGACCAATCTCTATGCTTTTTTTTTTTTTTTTTTGACAGCTGCTGCCTCTACTTTAGGCAAGGACATTAGCGCCGAGAGGAAAAAAAATTTGATTTTAATGCAAGCCCCAGTAATCAGCTATTTGTGATGGAATTTTATCTGTCCTGGTCTCTAAGGGATGAGAAGCAAGCAGAGAGGAAAGAAGGGTCAGAAATTAGTATGCAGAAATATCTGATCAGCCAAAGTAATTTTCTTTAATAATCGTATTCATACTGGCTGCTCTCCGCTCACTAGAAGAATTAAGTATTTAATAGTAATATATTTCATCTGGCAGCAGTTCCGTTTCGTTAGGAGCTGTGATGCCTCGCCGGGGTGGGGGTGGGCAGGGGAGGCAGCAGGAGGAGGGCCCCGGCGCGGGGCGACCTGCCGGAGGAACAAAGCTGCCTCGCACGCCGGCTCGATCGGTGGCAGCGAGTCCCGGGGGGCCGCTGGGCTCTGCCAGCCCTCCCCGCTGCCTGGCACCCATCAGGGAGAGCCGGCTGGTGCGGCATGGCACAGGGTGAGCTCGTTATGGAGCTATAATTAAAGAGGAGCGTGCTTCTCTTGCGAGGGGAGGTGAGGGGTCGGGAGCAGCCAGCGTGGACATGGGAGGAAGGACCCGTGCACCACCACGGACCGTCGGCACGTGTTTCATGTTGGGCCCCGTGTCGGAAATCCTGTGCTGCGTCCTCTGGGCTGTGCAACACAGGAGGTCACACCAGAGAGACAGCAGGTTTCTCCGTGGCCTTAAAACCTATGGTTCTGTAGTTGCCAGGAGATACACTAATTATTATTATTGGCATCCATTCAGGAAAGTGTTTAAACGCATGCTTAACTTAAGCATGTCCGTAAGTCCCATTGACTCTAATGGGACTTAACTACATGCTTAAATGCTGCCCTGAATATTGACGTTTTCCCAAATCAGTGATTATTCACAACAATCCCACAGTAAACGCGAGAGCCTCCCAGAAGCCGTGCAGCCCGGATCTGTCCCAGTGTCTGCCGTGTCCCCTGCGGTCACCCAGCGCGACATGCAGCCTCCTCTTGTTTGAGAGATCAGCAGCGTCTTCCTGCAGTTTCCAACCCTGCAGCACCTCCAGCACCCAGGTCAGAGGAGAGGGACCCCGTGACAGCAGCACATCTGCACCTTTGTAAGGGCAGGATTGTCCTCCCAGAGGCTGGATGGATGAAGGTACAGGGGAATGCATCCCTGCTTGTCATCCTCAGCCCCATCGAGGTTCCCCCAGGATATCCAAAGCAAGGGAGTCGGGTCAACTGCTCCGTGCCAGCCCTGGCTCCAACATCTGCTGGGATTTGCACATGTGAGGGGGTTGGGTGAGAAATACCAAGGAGAAATTAATCCATATTTGCTCAGAAAAGAGACAGAGAGAGAGAAATTCAAATCTGAGTTCAAATCCTCTCTGTTCTTTTAAAAGCGCATGATATAAACAGATGGAAAGTGATGCTGGCAATTCAGATCACTCAATAGTCTGGAATTAAATACCTAGGTGTTAAATTGACAGTTCTCCAGGCACAGGGGAAGGAGGCAGATGGGGATTTCAGGGTGCCTTGGCAGAACAGTGACTTGGGGATAAACTGCCTTGGAAAGGTGGGAAGTGCACTCTTACGGGCCACGCTCTTCCAGAAATAACAACAGCAAAATAGTATCACAAACCCTTGTATTGCTGTTGCTTTCTGGACTAATTACAAGCAAAATATCAATGGCAAAGAGCACATGTATCGAACGATTCAAGCTGGTACACGAGGGGACAGACCTATTCTCTTTTCTTTCTTTCTCTCCAAAAGTTTTGTTCTTTATTTTCCCAAATTTGCTAAGCTGAAGAAACCAGCACACCGTCCCCTTTGCTCTCTCTGTCTCATTTCTGTCCATCCCAGCTCCTGTGTTCGCTCCAGTGATGTGGTTTCTGCAGCAAGACCAAAAGCTGAGATGCAAAAAACGGCTCAATCGAGCTTGCAAATGCCGGAAAATATTGCTCAGTTGAAAAAAGATCTAGTGAACTGGGACTTGACTCTTGTGATAAATACACTGTAGTGTGGGAATAGTGAGTAAATAAATAGTATAGCAGGGGATTAGACTTGTCTCATGGCAAAAATAGTGAACTTTAGGGGTGTTAAAGCTCTGAAATGATGGAAAAACTCCAGTGCTGATAACGGTGGGCTCCAGCTAATAGGCAGGACAGGTGATTCAGGCTGCAGAGCTCTTGGGATTGCGCATTTGGGGTTTTGCATGGTGATATGGGTTTGCCCAGGACACAAACACCCTCCTTTGAGGGACAGGGAAATGACTGTGAAACAATTTGGGGTTTCAGGTATTCCTTGATGCTCGTTCGTGTCTGGCCGAACCTTATTCTCTTCTCCTTCACCTCCTGAATGACTGTTCAGACAGACCCTGTGTGTGGGTAAGGGAGGAAGGGGTGTCTGTCTGCACACCCTGTCCTCTTGTTTGCACTGCGCCCAGTCCCCGAGTCACCCAGCTGACGGTGACACGCTGCACCCACGAGAACAGTCACAGCTCAGTGCACGCAACCGAGGGCGCACCAAGTGGGTGCGTGGGGGATATGGGGTCACCCTGCCAGCTCCCACGAAACCCCCCAATTTATCCATTATCCAGCAGCACCCCATGATGCTGGGCCCCTCCAGTGGGCAGCGGGTGCTGGCTCCCGCCTGCCCACGGCTCCTTTCTCGGCTCCCTCTTTCCCCGGCACTGTGACCCCCTGCACCCCCGTGCCTCGCTGCCACCAGCTCTCCTCACCTCGGCGCTCCAGGACCTTCGGGGGTGCTGGCGGCACGAAAAGAGCAAGCGCTGGATGCTGCTGCTCTTGCAAAGGCCCATGCCAGCGGTCCAGCTCCCAGCGAGCACCCTTGTCCCTCTCTGGAGCCAGTGACCCCAGACATCCCTCCCACGCACAGCTCCCCTCCTTCCTCCCCTCCTTCCCCATCCTCCTCCTCCCCAAAGCGCGGTCTGCAGAGCGCGTGTTTGTGAGCTCACAGGGAACGGCGGGACACGGGCCTTTCTCTCGGCTCTAATGAAACCCTTTAATCATATTCAAATAGGTTACTGTTCAGGGGGAAAATAGAAATATGGATTTGATAGCAATAAATTTCCCTGGCTGGCTAAGCCCAGTTCTTAATTGTCCTGTCCCAGGGCTCGCACATTTCATTGTTCGTTAGGTGCTTAAGTCCCTGCTCTCATTTTGTGGCGGTGACATTACCGCTGATGGCTCTAATACTCTCATAATTTGAAAGGGGATTTGCATGATAGAACGCAGAGTATTAAAAGAAAAAGAAAAAAGGAGAGTTAAAAAAAAAAAAGGAGGGAGGGGGCGAAGAAGGAGTGTGCGGGGGGGCAGGGGAGCGGATTCAGCTTTCACTTAAAAAAAAAAAGTCACTTTCTTCAAAGTCAAATCATTGTTTTCATTAAAGTGAAAAAAAAAGTGTCTCTTCTGCACAGTCAGTCCGGCCTGGCGCTGGTATTATCCTTATTGTTGCTAATGGTTATTAATTATTATTATCCTGCTACACAGAGCACTGTGGACGTGATGTCCCCAATGTCCTTGGGACAAAGAGAAAAAAAAAAGCAGGGTGTCCGAGCCGGGGCAGGCTCCTGGCAGCCAGTGGTGTGAAATGAGAGGGGTTTTGCCATTGTCTCCGGTGCGACGGTGTTTTGGCAGGAGCCGCGGCAGGCATCCGCTGCCAACCGGGTTCTCCGTCTCAGCAGCTTTCTTTTATTCTGGTGTGCCTTGATGTGCGCTGCCCCGCTGGCAGCCTCTGCCCACGGTTTGGGTCAAGGGGTTGTTTGGGTAGAAAACACAAAATAAGAACTGGGTCGCCCTGCTGCCTTTATCCCCAAACTTTGGTTACTGTTTAGAGATGTGCCCAAATAAATCATTGTTCCTCGATGTCCAGAGAGACTCGGACCTGCACGCAGGTCCCACCGCTCCCAGTGGAGCCGGGTCGGGTTCTGCACCGCTGCCTCTGAGGGGCTGGAAATCAGACCCGACTTCAGAGCTGAATTTTCCTAGTCGCTGGCTTTTAAAGCTGGGAAGAACCATTATGATCATCTGAGCTGCAAGTACCAGACCCCCTCGGCACCTGGGGTGTCAGAAATCCTGATGTGGATTTTATAGTGGCAAACCTATCTCTGCAGAAAAAGAGGGACACGATTCTCCAGGCTCTCATTTTGCAACATCAAGATGGGGGGGGAACAGCGATTTCTGCCTCTGTCGCTGGCACACAGAGCCCCCCGGGCCAACGTAGCACCTCTACGCTGTTGATACTATCGTTATTAACGGGAATAGTACCCTGTTGTGGTTTTATCTCCCTTTGGTGTGGCTGGCGAGTTTTGCCCAGCCATGAAGAAATTTATCCCAACTCTTGACAGCAACTCAGTTGTTAATTTCCTGAAAAAAATCTGCAGTCTCAAATCTCTTTTGAGGGATTTTGCTTTTCCCCTTGCTGGCTGGTTAAGGGGGAAAAGAAACGCACCTACATCAGAGACCAAAAAGACTTCCCTTGAACAAGCCAGAAATCGCCCAGCCTTTCCCGAGCCCGGAGCTGCCTCCACCTGTATTTATGGAGCGAGCACTCGCCAAGCTAAATCACAGCCACGTCACCCAGCTCAGGTCCAGCTTTGGACCAACACCAGTCCACAGGCCACCAACTAACTGGCCACGTCCGTGACTGCGGCATGTCTTGAAAGAGGGCTTGTGCTTGCTGACGCATCTCCAGCTGCCCTTTCCCTCCCCGTCTCATTCACGTGAGAGAAATGCATAGAGAGAATCTGCAACCAAAAGTTAGCCCTGGGGGTAAAAATTCCTTTTTTCACCTCTTTATATGGAGACCACAGTTTTATTCTGTAGTTGGTCTGAAATTTAATGCCGGTGCGTGGACACACATTGCAATGTTCCTGTGCTCCAGTGCACAGGAGTCCATGGGAGGGGTTTTATCCATCGGCTGTTTATTTTCTAACAATAAAGTGGTAGTCGGAAATGTATTAATTATTATTATAGCGTCTGATGCTTGCGCAGAGATCATATTTTGGCTGCTGTTCTCTTATCAAGCAATTTAGCATCGTTCAAGGTGAGAAGGGCCCAGTGAGTGAAAATCAGCCCAGGTCTATTGATCTCAGCGGAATTGGAGTCATTTACCCTGGCTTGGGATGCTGCTTTCACGCTTGCCATCCTCTCTTTTCCCTGTAACTCTGTCGTCCATCCCAGGCTGTGCAGAGACGTCGGCAAAGCCCCAGGCCGGGCATCCAGATGCTTTCCTGATTTCTCCGCATTTGCACATAGGCTCTTTCTGGGCTTGTTTCTTTGGAAAGGATCCCCTGGCAGTTCATGGAGCTAATTTTAGCCCCAGAGCCACATACTAAACTCCCCCCTACAACATCAGGTATTTACCAGCTGAATTCACCATGTGGGAGGCACCGAGGTCCCCCCATCTCACCGAGGGCTTCCATGGAACAGGGCTCCCATCCCAGGGAGGAGTATTGCTGGGTCTGCTCATTCCAAGACTATTCACCACCCATTTCTGGGAATTTCACCATCCCTAACGCCCATGGGAAGGAGCCCAAAGGCTCACAAAGAGCAGAGATTTCTATTTGTGTGGCTGCAACCTGCAGACACTCAGACGGGCTCGGCACCCAGCCTCCATGCTCGCAAGGAGTGCCTGGTCAAATTCCCAAATTCGGATGGATTTTGCCAGCCCCATCCCAAGCTTTTTGCCCTGCCCTTGCTACTAACAAATCCTCTGGCAAAAGCATGCCCGTGTTTCCTTGCCTTGCTTACTCCAGGCCTGGAACAAGAGACAGGGATTAGCCACAAGCAAACCCAGAGTGCAGAAAGAGCTCAAAACCTGCAGGAGAGGTGCAGCGAGCTGGCTGGGCTGCGAGTGCCCTGCCCTTCGTGGGGAGAGGGATTTGAATCCAGCACGTGCGCCGGTAGATGTCTAAATCCAGAGAGACCCTTGAGGGCGTGAAGGAGCCAGTTAGCGGTGTGTTGAAAGACGGATCCTGGTCAAAATAGGATCATCTCGTCTCTCTTGTATTCTATTTTCATCACCGCGGCATTGGACCACTTCCCACTGACATATTTACCCAGCGAGGTGACTACCATCTGTCTCCTCTTTATTAAAATACTCCAGGATTTTCCCCCATGAGTCGTCGTCCTTGGGAATAGGAAGAAAGGATGTCAGCGAGCTGGAGGGAGGACTGGGAAGTGGGTCATACCCTTCAGGAGCGCTCTCAGCCCCTCCAAACTGGGGCACGCCGCGAGTCCGGGGACACGGAGCTGTTTGGACTCGGCTGCGCAACTGATCCCGGGGCATTTTTTTGCCTAAAGCAGCCATTTCAAACGGTGCTGTGTGCGCTGCCAGCCCCCACCGTGCAGCAACTTGTTCCCCGATTACGTCACCCTGCATAAAAGGGAATTATTCAGACCTTCGTTTCAGCTGAAACAATACTGCAAATTAGCTAAACATGTGCTCCGCTCCCCCCCGCCCCCCTCCCGCCCATCTTCCAAGGAACAAGGCCTGCCTGGTGCAGGTTGAAATAAGACCTGCTCCGAGGTTCAGGGGATTAAGTCACTGAAGCCGATTTTGTGGAGTTTAGAAAAACGCCCATTTCCTTTGGAAAAAAAGAAAAAAAAAGGGCCTTGAAACAGGCCCCACCGCCAGCGGTGGTTGCAGCAGCTGCCGTGCACCGGGAGGCTCTCCTGCGGCGTTGGGCTCTGCTCCCACCGCCTTGCCCACCCCGGACGGGCACGGACAGGCTCTGCAGCCTCTTTGCACCCTCCTCCTGCCCCGTGCCCCCTTGCCTCAAAACCTCCACGTTTTGTTAGCTGGATGTCCGTCCAGCAGTTGCCCGCACCACCAAAGCCTCAGCAGCTTCCACCACCAAGGAGGTGGCCATGCCCTCGTGTTGGCACCCCAGGGCCCTGTGCAGCTCTCGAGGGCGTCCCCACCACCCCCAAATTGCCCCCTGTGCAGCGGAACAGCATCCCCACCCTCAGCCCACTCTCAGGTCAATGGTGGGACGTGGGACATCTCCCAGCACGTCTTCCACCACCGCCATCCCAAGCCCCGCTCACCCTGAGAAAGCACCAGAGCCAAAGTGGAGCTTAAATATTTTTGTTCTCTCATTCACTTAGGGATGGGGGGAGGAATGAAGGGGGGAGAAGGGAGAAGAAGGGGAGGGGGACAAAGGGGGTTTAATAGGCTCCAGTGACAGCACAATGTCCACATTGGGAAAAGATTAATGACGAAAATTAATCGCATGACCTTTCTTTCGAGGAGCTGGAGGTGAGGCGAGCCATTAAAGCCTCTTATGTTGTAATTAACGTTTGAGGGGAGAAAAGACTGGCTTTAGAATGGATGTGATCATTTAATTAGGGTTATGCGTCAGTGCCACAACAGGTTCAGAGAAGTCATAATTTAACTATAGCTTTAAATTACACAGTCAGAACGCGGATGGCAGGGTTTAATGGCAGGGAAGCGCTGCCACCGAGGAGTAGGAAAAACAATTAAATAAACACCTCGAATGGGAGAAGGAGAAGGGAGACGGCTGCGGAGGCGAGGAGGGCATCCTGGGCAGGGAACTCGCAGCTTGGGTTTGTTTGAAAGGGAATCCTGTTAAATCAGAGCAGGACAGACCTCGAAGCCTCCTCCGTCCAGCTCGACACCATCAGCCTCATGTGTCCTCGCTGATCAAGGTTTCCAGGGCAGTGGGGTCTCTTCCTCAGCCCGGGATTAATCCACCAGCCCTGATTTCCCCTTCTTTCACCCCAGTGGACATGGGTCGTAATCTGATTCATGTCGGGGCACTGTGGCCCAACACACTGTCTCAGCAGTACCCGGTATTTGATGCTTCTGTGCAAGGCTCAAGGCACCTTGCGATCAACGCCAATGAGCAAAAGCAACGTTATCTTTACAAAGATAAGATTTTAGAAAAAGGGTCAGGATTTCTTTTTCCCTTTCAGGAGAAGAATTCACAAAAAAAATCCAGAGAAATGCCTGGTTTTCAATTCACCTACGTAGAGACGTCCGCTTGGCGAGAGCACCGGCTGCTTTAGCGCTGCTGCAGAAAGCAGGTCTTTTCGGGCCGTGAAAGGGGAATGAAACGCTGCCCGCAGCCACGCTGGGGCTGCGCAGCATGGCAGCGGCACGGCGGCCTGCTGGGCTTTTTTGGGGAGGGTTGATTGGAAAGGGAAAAGTTGGATTGCATTTGACTTTGGCGCAGGGAAGAGGTTTAACAGCTACTCGGTGCGGCGCAGGCGGGTGTATATGTTAGAGAGGAGGTGAAGGTGGATGTGTAGAGTCTTGGAAAATTATATGTGAGAAATGAGTGTCATGATCAAGTGCTGCATATTGGATGGATTATTAAGGTTCAAAATTAAAACATATACAATATTGCCAATGCCAAGAGCTCTCTAATCATAAATCAGTTCCCCTGACCCCTTCATAATCATGAGATTGCCCTAAAGAGCATGAGATTTTACATAATAATAAATGTTAAAGGGTTTTTTTTTTAATTGGCCTTCTGGTTTTTTGAGCCTGCAGTGGTCACATTTTCAAACTCTTCTCGGCAATCCGAAGGATGTTTTATTTGTTTTTTAGTGAAGGTGGAGGTTTTTCTGTAACACCGTATCTTTGTGAAATTATGCTTTAGGAAAAAAATACCTGTATCTCATGAGCCCCTTCTTTGGCAACACAGCCAAAGGAAACCGAAACTCTGAGATCCCGGTGCCGATGCTGAACTCCCTGCATGGCGCGGGCTGGGGGAGCAACCCAGGAACCGGCAGGTTAAATACTGTGAATCGGAGCTCCTTAACTTGGGGGTAAGTCACAAGCAACTCTGCTGCCTTCAGCAGAGGCAGAAATCTGGAGTAAATAGTTCTCTGAATCTAACCAACTGCTTAAAATCAGTATGATACTGCTGCTAAAAGGGAAGAAATTTTTACATTCTCCTTTCCTTTCATCGTTCGCTTTGGTTTTCCTCTTGCTTTCGCTCACTGAGGGACCATTATTACTGATGTGCGTCTTTCACTTTGCTTTTTATCTGCTTTGCCTTTCAGTGAAGGTCCTCCTGTCTTCCCACCGTGCCATCAGGTTTGGGCTGTGAACCCTTGCTTCTCTTTGGGGAGAATCCCTGAAATTCTTACAGCACGTAAAAATTGTGGAGGAAACCCCCAAACACTAGCACATTATTAACCGTAAGCTCTGCAAAACCCTTTCTCTCCTGGTCATGGTCCGAGTGCCTCTTGCTGAACCGGTGCTACCCCAGATAACACAAGCCAGCTTTGTGTCACCACCACTGTCACCGACAGCTTCTGCACTGCTCTCCGCAAGAGCAGGATCTGGTCTTTGCATTTTACTCCTGTTGGTGTTTTACTCTCAAATGAGGGTGAGCAGGAATGAAAGGGAAAGGACAGTGCACAACACCCCCACTCCCTATTTTGCCCTCTTGCTCTCAGCAGAAGGGATCCCAGGCTGCGCTGGGTGCAGTCACTGCACCTATTTCTACGCCAAATGCTGAATTTTCCACCTTCTCTGCATTTTTGCAAGACCTGCCCCAGAGGGGGGAGCGTTCACTTCCACCCCACTGCAGAGCTGCGTTTCGTTCCCCTCTCCTGCAGCCGCACGCCACAGCAAGCACGGCCACGCTCCTGCTCACTGCGGTGGGAGCCGGTGGATGCCGCCAGCCTGCCCGGACGGCAGCTCGTGTCCTGGGGCTGGTGGGAGGACACCATCCTGCCTGCAGGAAAACTCAGCAGCGGGTGGCTGTGTTTGCTCTGCAGCCGCTGTGGTTTCTGTGCCTCCAGTTCAGCAAAGTGCATAAGCACCTGCTTAACTCGGAGAGCAGAGTGAAGTCCATCCCTGCTTAGCAAAGCACTTGAGACAAAGTGCTTTGCTAAATCTAAGCCAAATGCAATTCTGGGCTGCATAAACAGAGGTATCCACTTGTCAGCGAGGCTGTGCACATGCCAAAGTACCTGCTTCCAAATGGCCCCATGAACTAGGCCTCTGTCTTGCTTAGCTCCGCGCCTCATTGCTGAGCAGTACAGGATTCGAGCCAAATAGCCCCCAAATCCTAGCCAGCAGCAGTGACCAGACCATATCCAAAATCCTTAAAGCTTTGGATTTTGGGGAATGAATGCTCAGATCACTTCTGGACTGAGTTGTGCTTGCTTCTGGACTGAGTTTTGGAAAAAACAAGCAGTCTCCCAGCTCTGCCTGTCTCTGCAATCTTTACGTGTGCACCAAGCCTTCCTGAGGACAAGGTCACTTTGCCAGCCCGTGCAGCACTGTTCGTGTGACCAGGGCATTATTTCTGCTCTCACATGGGGTCAGAACCAGCACATGCAGGCAGGGCAGGTGGGCTATTTTCCTATGGGATAGGAATGAAAATATTTACCATTTTTCTGCCCATACTGCTAGAGGGATACAGAATAAATAACAAACAGGTCTGCTCCAGAGCAAAGGGTGCTTAATTTATCTGGTTACTCTGTACTCAGGTGGGTTATTTGCATGCTCAGACGTGTAGAGAGGACAGAAAGAGGATCTCAAGCCCATTGCCTGTTTCATCCCACAACCTCACACCGTTGTATGTCAAAGCAATTGCCTAATCTTCTCCTAAACACCTGTCTCTGCAGGAAAGCCTGGGATTTGGGAAGAACCAAGTGCAAAAAAATGCATCAGTCACTCCAAGCCCATATTATTGCAAGCCCCATCCCTGGGGACACACTGGGACCCCCGTCACCGCTGCCCTGGGCCCTGCCCTCCCCAGCGAGCGTGGTGGCCCACGTGCTGCCGAGCAGAAGCCTCGTCAATCCCGGTTGCTGACTGCCCCATAAACCCCAGCGCCCTCGAAAGAGAGAAAAAAATGGAAATGACTTCTCTCCTTCACGGAGGTCTCGTGGCCTTAAAACTTAATAGTCTCTCAAATGCCGTAATGCAAGAGGGGACTTTTATGGACTCGACAAGGGATAATATTATTAAGGTGTGTTATTATATTAATTCCAATATTTCATGAGATGGGGCGGGGGGAGAGGGTGAAGAATAAAACCTTTCACTGGGGAGTTCTGGGTTGTCTTATCCCTCCCCAGGGATGCGCAGAGGGGTCAGTGGTGGCTGCTGGGGCTCCTTGGGTGGCAATGCCACTGTCACCAAGCGCACCTTCCCCTCCTCTTCTCCTTTTCCCTTGTCCCCAGGCAGACATCGAGGGTCCTGGTGCAGCCCCGGGGTGGCTCCTCACGTCTGAAGCACGAGAGGTTTGGAGGGGACAGCTGGGAAAAGCTGACTGAAGACCAGCAGTTGAAAGCTTGTGCCACCGTCGACGCGGAGCAGATGGAGACGGCTTGGGAAGGAGCAACTTTTGCTGTGTTGGGAGGAGCCATGGGATGTCCTGGGGAGGGCAAAGCTTGCACCAGTTTTCTTGTTGGTGCTCAGCTCTGGCTGCCCCTAACCCGTGCTCTGAGAGCCGGGATATTGGCTCTGCACGACTGTGGCAGGGCTCATGGTGCTGCAGGACACCCTGGTGTTAAGCGTGGCACTGGGCTTGGGCTAGGGCTCCCTGGACCTCTGCTCGTGGGCCAGGCAGCAATGCGGGTGAGGTACCCTGTGCCCAGGAACCATGGCTGGCTCAGCTCTGGGAGGATGGAGAGTGCTTTTTTGCACTGCAATCCCTTGAGGAAGGCCTCACCAACTGCAACGGTTTGCTGGAGGGGGCAAGCAAACGTCCAAGGATCTCCCCGTCCAGTCGTCATCACCATGAGCAGAGGCACAGGCAGCCCCAGCGATCTTCCATCACCCCATCCACTAAATGCCTTCGCTGTCCAAACGAGTGCCACTCGATTGTTTCCTTTCCTAATCCCATCTCTTTCTCCTTCTTTCTGTATTTCCCTCTTCCCTTCCTTGTCCCTCTTTCTACTTCTCCTTACCTCTCCAAGCCAAAGCGCCTGCTGGGATTTTGGAGTCCAGCCACTGCCCAGCTTTCACCGTGTGTGGGCAACACCAAACAAACAGACTGTAAATAAAATACCCTCTCTCTCACACACACACATATTTTCTCCATTACCTCCGCTAATACTGTCTTTCTTCCATCTTGAGTTCAATGTTGTTTTTTGTCTCTCCCAAACCCCTCCTCCTCCTCCTCCCTGCAATTTATTCCAGCTGTGAAAACCTTTCTGCCATCCCCTCTGCCACACGGGCGGATAGGTGAGTGGCAGCGAGAGAAGCCCCTCTAAGCCACTGTGGCTAATCTATCCCACATGTGCGACTTGGCGGGCGTCCCGCGCCGGAGCCCGGCCGGACTGCGTGGCTCCTGCTGAAATCAGCCTGGCCCTTTACGGGCTCCGGCCCAGACGCTTCCCTCCCTGCGCCGGCGGAGAGCAGGACCGGGGATGAAACGGGCCATCGGGGTCTTTTTTTTCTGCGTCCTCTTGTGCTCAGTTTGACGGTGTGGTCTGAGCCAAAGGGGTGAGGTGGAAGCCGGCGGGGAGGAAGGGGCACCATGAAGAGGACAAGAGAGGACAAGCCGTGAGCAGATCTAAATCTTAAGTCCCTGTGCTGAGCTGAGGGGTGCCATGAAGCCAATCTTTGCTAATCTCAATACCTTTAGGTAACACTTTCCACTTCAACATCAGCCTGTTGGGCAACAGGTACCATCCTCCCCACTGACTGCTGGGGAAACAGCACTGCACGAGTTGGGGAGACCTGTCCCAGCTCCCACCCTGAGCCCTTCGCAGGGCTGAGGGAAGAGTTTGGCTTTTGCGTGCTCTGTAACCACACACGAATTCTCTCTCCATGAGCTGGGAAAGGGACCCGGGAGCCTGACGTCCCAGCCGGATGCACTAAACTGTTCAGCTCTAACATGTTTAGATCCCTCTGTGGCTGATGGAGACAAAAACGAAGTAAACCCTGCGCATTATTCCAGTCCCATGACACTGTATGAGTCAATAACACATCCTTGTTCATAAGCACGGGCATGCATAAAGAGATCAGATCATCAAATCCTTCCATCTCTCTGTTGTTTTTTTTTTTTTTTTTAATAAATACATATCGAGGCTTTTGCAAAACAGAAATGAGAAGCATGTTTGGCAGTTGGCAGAACTTTGTGCGGAAGCCAAAGCGCCGTCCCGCCTGCCAGATCTATTTGTCTATCACTCGGAGCTGCCAGTCAAGGCAATGCCGCCGGCACCCAGGGGACGGCTGACAGCACGAGCCCTGGAGACTTGGTGGGGGAAGAGCCTCGCTAAACCTTTAAAGACCACTTTATTTAACAGATAGCTTTAGTTAAGCAGTGGTTCCTGCTGGGCTATTTTCCTGGCTTCCCTGTGGTCTCAACACCAAGCAAATAGACAGGAATTTCCCATCACAGCCCAGGGATGCGGCGAGAGGAGAGGTATAATCCTCGCTTTCAAGGAGGTTTGAGGCAGAAGCGGGACATGCCCGTTGTCCTGTAGTGCTTTGCCATCCTCCATGTGGCCTCGAGGCTCTCTGGAGGTCGTGTCTGTCTGACCATGCGGCTTGGCCTGATTTTAGGCTAATGAGGATCTTTACATGCCCCTTTGCCTCGCTATTCTCCACCCCAGGCAGCTTTTCCTCGCCCATGCTGTGCTCACACCCACACTTGGAAATAGGAAAGACCTCGAGGAGGCCGTGTCCTCCTGGTGACACCAGCTCAACCTGGAGATCTAGAGAAATAAGCACAGCTGAGAGTACCTATGCAAAATCAAGTGACCACTGGCTCGCCGCTGACCTACCACCACTGAGACAGAGCCTCCTACGAAAACCGCATCCACGCATGTGCACCCACCAACACTGCAGCATCTGCAGGGCATGCACCCTTGTCACCCTCAGAGGACGAGTTATCTGTGATTGCCCAAAAAGAAAGTGGGGCAGATGGATCAATCAATCCATCCGTGAACCACGCTTTTCTCACCTGCCTCTCACCTTACTATCGGGGCTGCAAATGCAAAAAGAAACCGGAGTCTGCTGGAGGACTTGTGCGCGGGTAAGCTCCGTTGCACCGTGATGAATTGGTTAGCTGCAATGTGTGGTTTTAAATAAAGATTTTAGAAAGGCAGGAACTTGTAAAACAAATAAATAGGAGCTCTTCTTAGCGAATCTGTGTCTGAGGCAGAGCAGAGGATTGCTGGGCTAACAGAAAGCCACATTTCCTAAACGAAGTGCATGCTTGGGCCGTGCATTGCTCAGACACACCAGCGAGGTCCTGACTCCTCCAAAGTGAACATCTGCTCAATAAATGTTGTCTCCCACCTGATGGAAGCAGTTGAATAAAGGTGTGGATTTGTTCCAGATGGGGAGTGTAGGTGCCATCGTCTGAATTCAAACCAAAAATCTACGTGTTGAGCCCTGCTGAAGGGATCGTCTTCCTCCCCGCTCCCGCCGCTTCCAAGCAGGAGGCAATGCTGAAAATGAAAGCGAGAGTGCAACGTGAAGGTGCGAGGATAAAGCGCCGGCCTCTGCTCTCCTCCCCTGCCTCCTGCGCCTTTTCCCCGCTCTCCTTCTCCCCCTGGCCCCCGTCTTGCTTTGCACGACCAGAACGGGGTGGTGGGATCCTTCCTCTGCGCTTGGCCCTTTGTGGGGACCTCCCTGGTCGTTTCAAAGAGCAAAAAAATTTGACTGCAAGATGGAAATCCCACTGCCCAGAGGAAAACAGCTTACGCAATGCGTAAAGCCCCTTTAGCACTTGTGCGAGGTTCGGGCGCAGGTGATGGGGAGCAGGGGCAGGGAAAGGACCCTGGGGATGGAGGAGCGGAGAGGGTGCCGAGGAGGGGAGCGGACCTGTCCTGTGTAGCGCCTGGGATATCGACTGCTGGGACACGAAGGTGGGGAGAAGAAAGGAGAGTAATGGCCCTGGATTTCCCCCAGATGTGTGGCGGGCCCACATGATTGATGGCATCTGTCTTTTGCTTTATTAAACTTGTGCAGCCATGTTCAGCCAGGGATTTGCAAGCGGCTTAATGAGTATTAGGGAGGAATCTCCTGGCAGGACGGGGAGATTTCAGGGGTTTGCCGAGCCACTGGCAGGAAATGTCCTGCACAATGCGGCGTGTCCTGTAGGACAGGGGCTGGGACGCCAGGAGCAAAGGCAAGGGCGGAGGGGTGATGCCTGCAGGGATGCATTGCCGGAGGTCGTTACCTCGCCCTGCAGCCTGCAGCAACGGGACATGGGTGCTATAGGTCCGGAGGTGGGTGATAGCGAAGGGAGCCAGCAGCAGGCTGGGAGGAGGGCTGGTGCTGTCTGAGGAAAACACAGCGTTGTGCAGAAATGGGCCAGGACATCGGCAAGGACTGATGACAGCAGCCTTGGTTGGCTGTCTAGGTCCTGAATCCAAACTCAGAGCTCAGATAGGAACATCCCAAGCGACAGTTCGCTGGTGTGTTCGGGGACAAGTTGGCGTGAGAGTCCTTTTTCCATGGGGCTCAAAAGGCATTTTGAGAGACAGGTTAACCCTGGGGTCTGGACTCAGCCCTGTCCTGCTCTCGGCTGCTGGGTCGGATCTCTCCTGCGCGCAGGCTTCTCTGCGCAGCCTCTTCCTCCTCTTTTCCCCTTGGATAGGGGATTTCAGACTGCCAGGACCTCACGCCATGTGCCTGCTTTTCCTCGTTCGAGTAGATGTACGTGCCCGTGTGCATGAGTGTACATATATATATATATATAAAAAGTAATATTTGTGTGTCTATATGCAGAGTGGCGGGAAGACCGACACAACTTTTCATCTGCAAACATTTGCAAATTAAAAGCCTATTAAATATAAAAGTTTCTCAGCTGCAGAGGAACATGGTGCCCTCCCCGTGCCCCCCTGACCCAGGAAATCACTCCAGGATCTTTCCAGGTTGATTCTCCATCCGCGTTACGTGAACCACTGCGCGAGGCACCCCCTGCACAGGGCGCCGTTGCCGTGCTAGTGCAAGGCCACAGAAAAAGCTTCCCTTTTCTCTGCCCTGAGCACTCAAAACACACAGTGCCTTGCTCTTCTGCCAGACCCCACCACCCTCCAGGTGACATTCCCTTCTTCAGTTATCGTGACCCTTTTCTGCATCACTTTAAAGCCTTTTTTTGATGGAAGACACCCCTGACCATACTGCGGTATGGAACGGTTTGCTTTTTCCTCTGCCAGCCTCTCTCCTTTAATCCCTCACCTCCGTCACTCCCCGGCCCCATCCACACCCTCCGCACGCTGGGCACGTCACGATCACAAGCCTCTGCACAAACGCAGGCCTCTGACGCATGAACAGCATTTCGACATGAAATCAGTTTGGTTTCTTTCCAATCAAATCCTGATTTTCACTTCTGGGGGCTTGGGGGGTTTTTTGTTTCAACCGTATACCTTGGCCACAGCAGCTTGATGCTTCATTTTGCGTTTTAAAAGAAAGCTGCGAGTCTTGGGCACCACTTCCACAGAGTTAATTTTAAAGGGTTTCCAAAGAACTTTTAAAAATATAAAGAAAGGGGGGCTCAGGAGAAAGTCCACCCAGAGCAGCGGGTTCCCGTGGCGGCCGCTCACACCGTGCCGTGTCGGGGCTGGCCGGGGAGTCATGGGGAGGCGATTCCCTCCTCCAAGGCCAGACCTGGGGAAGCAAACCCCGGAGCTCCAGCCCAGCCCCGCTCGGGAACGTGCCCTCTGGCCTCCCGTCCCTCCTTCCTCGCCGCGGCCTCCACGCTCCCTCATTCCCCCAGAGCCTCCCCCTCCCTGCCTCCTCTCCAGCTCGGTTGTTTTTCTTATTTTAATTTTTTTTTCAGGGATTTTTTTTTTTTTTTGGTGCCTCTCTTTGTCAGAATTAGTCAGGGCTGAACTGCCTCCACTCCCCAAGGAGACCCTATTTCACCCTGCCTAAAGTTCACCGCCTTGTCAAACCGAGCTAATCTCCTGCCGGGGAAGGAAAAAGGCTCATTTCAAACTGCTGCACATTCGGGGAGCGGCTGGGGGAGGAGGAGGTCTTCCTGGCTCCAGCCTGAAAAGACCCCGGACAATAATACCCCTTTTGTTCTAGGACAGTGGGAGGGGGCTCGGCGGTAGGAATGAAAGATGGGGGATATTAAAGGAGCAGGTGAAAGACATGCGTCTTCAGCAGTCACAGATAAGAGCCGACCCCCTTCTAATCTGACTGAAGCTTATTATCTTACTGCCACAGTCATTACTATTAATATTAAATGCGAAAAAAGAAAACTGCGTGAGACAACAACCTTAAAGAGGCTGCTTTAAAGCATCAGCGGACGCGGAGGTAAAGCCGGTGGCTTGGGCCAGATTCGCAGCCCGGGTAGAGGAGGTGTTTCTCCGGGGATGCTCGGCCGGCGTTTGCCGGTGGAGTTTGTCTGGCTGCAAGTTGTCCCTGTGGGCCAAAGCGTTTGATGCAACAAAACTATCTGAGCCAGAGGCTCTCTGCTTGCTCTTCTTGGCAGAAAGCAGCAAAACTGGGGTTTCTTTGCGTACGTGGGGCGTGTAAGGTGGCAGAGGAGCAGGAGCTGGGGTTTGCCTTGCTCAGACTCTTCGGGGGGGCTTTGCTGGGGGAGGCCGCAGGGCTGGCGGCTGGGTCTCCCCCAGCTGCGATATTTTATAAGGGAGGCCAGAAAGGAGGGAGCGCGGTGTCTGCGCAGCCTGGCACAGCACAGCACAGCGGAGGGAAGGGGGAATCCGGGAAAAACTGGGCACACGGAGAAACTCGCTCCCCGTTTCCCCCCCTACACGTGCCCTCTGCTCACCGAGCATCTCGCCAGGCCTCGCTCAGCCAAGGGCTGCTACCTCCCCGCCGCGTCGCCGGGCTGCTGGGGGGAAGGTGGCCCCGAGCCCACCGTGAAGCGCCTGCGGCTTGGTCTCGGAGCGTCCCCCCAGCTCCATCCCTGCCACAGGTGGCCTTGGGAAAAGCACTCGGTGGCTCTTTGTCCCCTTTCCCCCTCTGCGAAGGTTTCCTTTGTTCCAATTAGTCCGTAGGCTTTCCAGGGCGGGGGATCTTCCCGGAGCCTGTTTGCACAGCGTTCGCCCCAGCAGCCCCGCGCTGCCTCTGTAAATACCAGCCGTGCAGCGCAGGCAGCAGCCGGGCGGCCTCCGAGGTCCCTCTCCCACCAGGAGTCCTGGCTGAGCAGGAGGGGAAGCAATTCCCTCCCCAGCACGGGAGAGAGGAGCTTCCCAGCCGAGCAGGGGGCTTATTTTTGCTGGAATTTGACAAACCCTGTTTCTGGGGCACTGATGCTTTTTGTGTGTGGAGGAGAGCGGGTGGATTTGGGAACCGGGCTATTTATTCTCCATGTCAGGGGGTTACCAAATGTCAATGGAGCATCCCTTTTGCACCAGCCCAAGGAGCGATGCTCCCAGCCTGGCTCAGGGACTGAGCTCCTCTCCCAGGTAGGGCCAAATTCACTCCCCAAAGCTGCCAGTGAGCACTGCCCCTCCTGCCAAAACCCTGCCAAAACCCCGCTGAGCCAGGCATAGCGAAGGTGGGTCCGAGCGGGCTCTTTGTGCGGCAGCTGGAGCACAAGCAGGCGGCTTCGCTGGCACCGTCGGGATGTTTGCTCTCCCCGTTGACCTCTCCCGTCCGCCTCCTGCCCTCCCTCGGCAGCTCCTCCGCAGCGTGGCGGGGGGGCAGCAGGGATGGACAGCGGCTCCTGCCAGATGTGTGGGGGTTTCCCTGACGGAAAGCTTCGGGGGGCCCTCGCTGCCCTGGGGAAGGGATGCCGACGGCCGGGCAGCCGTGCCGCAGCTCGCAGCGCTTGCTGGACTTTCATTTATTAACCACGCTGGGGCAGGAGGTACCGATGGGGGAGAAAGCCCCCAGGAGGGGATGTGCCCGCTGGTTTGGGGAAGGAGCTGGGGGCCATAACCCCCTGCCTAGCACTGACGTTGCAGTGGACTCCGAGTGCGAGGATGCAAAAGGATCGGGGCCGAGCTCCTGGCAAGGCCGTGCCTCTGGGGAAACGCAGCCCACTCCATCGTAGGAAGGGGCCAGGGTGGTCAGGCCCTTCATCCAAAGGCTCACGGGTCTGCTCCTGAACCCCACCAACCTCACTGCAACAAAAGGGCCTCTGAAGGGCCGGCCGGGGCCCTTTGCCCACCGGCTGCACCTGCACGAGGCAGGCAGAGCCGGGCGCCGCGTCCGACAGCCTTTCCCAGTGTGCCGGGGCTGCCCGATGCGGTGGGAGAGCTCCCGCCCTGGTGAGGCACCAAGGAGGAATGTTTGCAGCGGCCTCCTTCCCCTACAGTAAACATGAACGGATGACCCCGGAGCGACATGCGAGGGTTGAAATAGTCTGTCTGTGCACTGGAGAGCCGTGGGAATGCAGCGGCGGTTACGTCACGCCGGGGGGACGGCGTGGCCTCGGGGACCGCGGGCACAGCCGTGGCCTCCGCGAGTCGGGCTGGGGGGTCTCCGGGCCGGCCGTGCCCTGGGCAGCAAACGCGTGCAAGCTGCCGTCTTTGCAAGGAGGACGAGATAACGTGGTTATTTATTATCAGCAGCTGGCTAGGACGCATTGAATTGGCCATTGCTAAGCTTGTGGCAGGATGCTAAGATGCGTTAGCTGAGTTATAGCAAAATACCCTTCAACATCTCCAGCGGGTAGAATTGGGCAGGATACGTAAGGGAACACCTTTTGCACGGCGGTATGGCTTTCTTGTTTCCATCTAAGACAAGCTTCTGGATAGAAATGGGGAAAATCCCTGCAGGGAAATAGCTCGAAGCCTTGCAAAAGTTTGCTAGGATGGAGCAAAATGGGAAACGCCTCCTCTTCGAGCTAACGGGCAGGTCCAGAAAGCAACACATCAGGGCTCGTCTGTTCCACTTTAATATTGTTTTGTGGGGTTTAAGAGGGCTGTTCCAAGAGCCCAAAGGCCTCTCAGCAGTTTTTTACCCTTTGCACCCAAAGCAGATGGACGTAGCCGTGCTCTGAAGGAGGCAGGAGCCCGGGGCGTTGCGTGCAGGGGGTGACGTGTTGGTGGCATGACCACGCCATGCACCAAGGGAAGCCACGGCACACCGGCCGGCGCAGGCTGATTTACCTCCCGTTTGGGTCCAGAAATAAGGAGTGAGGGCTAAACCCCACATGTGGGAGGGAGCCTGCGGCTTGCCACCCTGTGAACAGAGATCGACACCTCCAAAAAGAAAAGCCCGGGCTGTTATCACTTGTAACTCCCATTTCGAACAGCTTAACTCAATTATGTTAATTAAGGAGGACTTTGCCCTCCTACAGACACAGAAAATTCATCGTATTAATATTATGGGCCCCACACTATCATGTATTAAGTACTAAATACCTGCGGATACTGACTCTGCATACGGCACATCTGCCCCAAAAGGGCACGGGCGGTCCCGTGGTTCTTACTAAGTCAGAGGTGGAAGGGTGACTTGTTGCTTAGTTTCAGACCGATGCATGTTTTCATAAAATTAGCCCATCGAAGCGGGGATGGAGGCCATAACAATATTGTGCATGCCGGCAATTTTCCACTCCTGTTTTTCAAAGCCCCGTACATTTTTTTTGCTCTAGACAGCCTGAATGTGCTGTTCCTTATCTAATCTCGTACTGATGTGTCTGTTAGACAAGGTATGCGGCATGTGTCACTTCTGAATACCGGCGTTCAGGACCAGCAAGCTGCTCTGCATAAGCTATTAATATTTTTGCATTTCGCACCACGCAAGGCTTTTTCTTTGCAGATCTTAAAGCACTCAGTTAGTTAGTTCATTATTCTTCCAGTTTATAAACCAGTAATAAGTAGCGTCTACAGAGACAAGCCAGCCTTTGACACACACATGAAACCACATCAAGTCAAGGGAAATGACAGCAGTACCATGCGTATAACAATAGCAGAGAACCAGACAGCCCCAAAAATAACCCTAATTCCCCATGCTGCATTAAGCGTTGCCTGATAACGTTCAGCTCGAACCAGGCAGGACACCCTGCAGTTCCTGAGACGTAGGCTATTTTGGTCTTAACAAATATTAATTAAGCCTCTGAGGATGGATATTTGTTGTTTCTTTTGCTCTTGACACAACAAAAATAATCGGAAGAAGCTACAAGAGCAGAGAAATAACTGTGTTTACTAAATATGTGCAAATAGCCCAGCCCAGCTGGATACACAGGGGTGTTTTACCCTCCTCTCGTGATGCCGTCCCGGTGATGGAAACAGCCGAATTTCCAGGAGAACCTGGGCATTGCTCCCTACCTTTATTTAAACATTGGGATGAGACAAACCAGCCTCCAAACCACTCATCCTTTGGGCAATACAGCTTCAGCAGCCAAAAAGTTTCCAACTCCAGAGCCTGAAGTTGGGCTCACGAATCTGTATTTAAGCGGCTGAACAAGAATCCTCTGGAGTCCGTAGTAACTCCTGGGAGGATGGAGATGAGCTGTGGTTAGTGCTGTGGTTGTTGTTATCATCACCAACCCCCAAACAGGGTGTCGGGTACTTTATAGCGAGTCGGAAGGAAGAGACTCTTCTCCGAAGACAGCGAAATCTTCCTCTGTAATTAATTGTAGGAGCTGTGGGTGTGGGAGATAGCAGGCAGACATATGTACGCGCTCATACTTGCACCGCAGTAGGTCAGGAAATGGGGTTTTCTCGACTGAAAACGTGGGCTTTTTTCAGGGGAGAAGACAAATCGGGCGCAGAGCTACCCCGGAACGCAGCGGGAGCTGAGCGGGGGGATGCACCCGGACCCCGTGCTCTGAATTTCGCAGGATGGCCGCTGCTTTTTTGGCAGGGAAGGGGGGGCCGTGGCCCCGGTAAGGTTTGGTTTTCAATGAAAAGTTGAACAGCTCCTGGGGAAAAAGGCACATTTCACACGCAGAAACCCTCCCCACTCATATCGGCATGGGAGAAAACCGATTTTCCATTGAAAACCCCTCCGAGGCGGTTTCTAGCTGAAAGCACGTTTATACGCGCACACCTCTTGGGCCATATAAACTGCAGGGCTCCGACCGTTCCAACCCGGGGGCCGGGCTCTGGGCGCACACAGCTGGGTTTGGGCAGCTAAACCGGTACCCTGGTTTTTGGAGGAACTGAAGAGCAGCGAATTCCACCGGCGCTGGACCCATTCGGGCAGGCTGGCACCGACCCTGGTGGGGTTTGTGTGTGCCTGGGTGGAAACGGGGCAGGACTCAGTGGGTTTGTCCATGCGGGCTGTGCCACCAGATTTTCTAGCCAATTCTAGCCAAAAAAAAAAAAAAAAAAGGGCAAAAAAAAAAAGCAGGAGGGGGCAGGGAAGGTGGAATTAATAAAAGAAGGGGATTTAAAAAAGAACGGAGAAGCAAGTTTTATGAAAAAAAGAAGAGAAAAAGGAGAAGTAGCTTCACAAAGTGACACTTAATTCAAAGCTTTGACTTTGGCTTTTCCACCTCTGAAGCATGAAAGCAGCTAAATTAGCAAAACAGAAGTAAACTGTTGACTGCTTCATTGCAGGATTAAGTGTGATAAATGGAGGTTTTGTTCAGCCTCTGTCCAGATGTTGTGTCTACGCTGGGTGTTTTTTTTTCTTTTTTTTCTTCTTCTTCTTCTTCTTTTTTTTTACATTCTTGGCCTAAGGCCCATATATATTTTGGATACTGCAGGGAGTATATAATATCATTGGAAAATGATGTGGTCTGGTAACCTTTTAAATAACATTTCCTCCCTCCTCTCTTTTCTAATAGTTTGTTTTTCTTTCCATGTTTTCCTTTTATTGGGGGGAAATTTTTTTTGGAAATTAATGAGGCCAAAGTTTTAAAACAAACAAAACAAACAACCCCCCCAAACAAACCAAAGCAAAAAAACACACTATTTCCCTCCCCATTTAGGGGGGGAAAAAAGAGTTAAGGGACTTGTAAGGGCGCAGGCTAAGGATGTGTTTGGGACTTTTTTTTTTTTCCCTGTCTAGAAAACCTTCCTGATTATTTTTTAACATTCCCAGCGCACTTGGCCCAGAAGCCAGGCTGGGTTTGGGACAGCAATTTCAGTTCCTTGCTCCGTTTGCGTTGTCAGAGCCCCCGACCCCAAAAGCGCTTTTTTTTTTTTGCCTTGCATTTCATGAATGGGAAGTACCTGTCGTCCTGGAAGTGCTGGCCGGAGGAGGCCGGTGACCAGCCTTTCCTGGATCTCAGACGACGGCATCCAGCAGGAATTCAGACCTCCCAATTTTAAGCAAAACAAGCCGGGGGAAGGCGGCGAGGGCATTGCCATGGGGCAGCCGTCCCCGTGGCACCGCCGAAGGGGACGATGTTGCCGACCCCTTCCCCATGGCCAGGCAGCGTTCCCCGGGATTTTAGTATCCTCCCACAAAAAGAGCAAAGCCGTATTTTTACATCTCCGCCGCACCGTGTGTTTTGCAAGTGGCCGGGTGCTGCCGGGAGCCGCTTTACCCCATCACTGCGGCTTCTCGCCTGGGGACAGCACTCCGGCTCCACGCTCCCCTCTCGCCTCCCGTGCTCCCCATGGGGCTCCCGGGCTTTTTTTCCAGAGTCCACCTTAAAATCCCATCCCGGCGGCGGCTGTGCCTCCCTTGGCTCAGCCTGGCTTCGGGAGATGAGCCCGACCCAGGCTAAAATTGTGCTATTGAGTCACCCGCTGGCAGCGGGCTGCGAGGCCGGCACACCACTTCAAGGCAGTTAAAAGAGCATTTGGGGTCTCACCGCCACGGAGGAAGGACCACGCTGGTTTAACCCTGCGAGGGCAGAGCCCTGCTGCCTGGGGGTGAAGCCCTCTCCCTTGGGTGTGCTGCGGGCGGAAGGGATAAATAGGGGAGCAGCGTGGATGGCAATGAGGGTACCAAAACGGGTCGGTTTAACTCCTTTGTACCTGCCAGCGTGGGTTCCGCGCTGGGGGAGTTAAGGGAGGACAAAACGCGGGTGTTCACCACCCAAACGTGGGGTTTTCTCCCTTGGAGAGGGTCTGGATGTCAGCACCTACATTACTTAGGACCAGATTTGCAGTGACTTTAACAGCCCTTATCGCTTCCCACTCGGCCAGTGCAAGGTGAAGGGCGAACCCGCTGGCCCTGTCCAGCTTGGTGCCGGGGCTCTTGTGGCTGCAAGCATCTGGGAAGGGATGGGGAAGCATCCCTAGGGCAGTGCCGTGAGGATGGCTGGTGTGGAAACCCGCCGTGGCTCTCAGATGCTGCCCCTGGTCGAGGCGCAGAGCCCGGGTACCCCCTTCCCGGCACAGCCGGGCTGTCCTGGCATTGCTGCCGGCACCGGCTGGCTGTGCCCCTGGGTACGCTGCGGGCTGCAACGGGACGAGTCCCCATTTCCCAGCACGGCCCCGTGTCCTGTGCGTTTTGTTTTTTTCCAGGGTGACGTTAAACAAACCCAACCCAAAAAAAAAAAAGAAAAAAAAAGGTGAGAATTTCAGCAGATAAAAACGCAAAGTGGCAGCCGTTCGCAGCAGTAAACACCTTGGAAAGTCGCTCTCAATTTTTCTCCCCACCACCACCTCCCTGCATCCCCTCCTCTCCCTCTCCTTCCCTCTCGCTCTCTCTTAAGGTAGCAGCGTGGGAGCTTTGCCAAAACATTGCGGTCCCGTGGGGAAGCTTTCCTCTCACTGAAAGAGCCCTTGCGCCTGCCAGCCCAATTAAAACAACGTGAAAGGAAAGCAGCATCTGGAATTGCGCTGCCTCTCACAGCCAAGTCACAATTGTTTAGTCTGAAAGTCGTTTCAGGGAGAGCGGGGCTGGCTGGCTGCGCAGTGGCCCCCACATCTGGATTTGCGGCTAGACAGCCTCTTTGGCTGCAGTCCTGTGTGCATGTGCATTTTTAACTTTAGGATATGCTGACAAGTTAAGAAGTCAGAAAGTCAGTCACAGTAACAGCCTCCGCGGCCCCTTCCTCCCTCCGCCCCTTTCTAACACACACACGCAGTTGACTAAATACAATTTTCTGACATCCTTTCATCTGGAGAGAGTTTCTTCCCTTTCCAGCCTGCAGCTCGGGTCCCCGATGAGTTATTTGAGCTGAGCCAACACATGTGAACAAAAAGTCTTCTCTTCGGTTTATGCTCAAGGGCCCGTCTGTGCTACCCACGTTTCGCCGGCAGCGGGGCTCCGTCACGCTCGCGCCGCCGCTGCCCCGCGTGGGGACCGTCACGGCCACCGTGCTGCTACCCGCAGGGGACAGGCTGCCCCGGGGGGTTTGCTCAGCGCCAGCCGTGGGCTGCTGGTGGTGATGTGATAGGGGCCGGGGTGTCTTTGGGGTTGAGCTGCCCGTCAGGGCGTGCATCCCGACGGTGAGGGCAGGAGTGTGCAAAAAAATGAGCTACCGATGTCAAGCGGCGCCGCGGGAGCGCTTCCAAGTCAGCCTCGCCGTGTTTTGGCCAAAGCTTTTGCCTACATTTATTTTGTTCCTCTGAAGCCCTGGCTGTGGCTGAGATGTCGGGGTGTTGGTCATTCATACTGCAGGCAGGATCCCCAAAAAATGGGATGGGGAGGGCAAATCTGAAATTTTTTGGATGCAGCTCAGAACAGGCCGCTGACCACGCCGCCATCACCAGCTTGCATTTCTTCACACGGTGCCCAGAAACACCCCGAGCCCCCACCAGTGTGGTTTTGCCCTCCCAGAAGCCAGGGCAAACAGAGCGGGGATGGCCCAGGAGCCGATGCCCCGGCAGCACCGAGGCAGCCGCCGTGCCGGCATGGTCCAGCCACCGTGGTGAACCCTGCTGGCCAAAACACTGCCAGGTGAACCCATCGGGACGGGCGTGCATCCCATCCTCCTGCAGGACCCATACAGCAGCGAGAGGCTTCGGAGGAAGCCCTTTTTATAACGAACGACTTCCCTCCGAGCTGCCAGAAGCATCAGCACGACCGAGCTAGCAGCGTCTTGCCTGGCTCCCGCTTACGGCCCTCCCTGTGCCCAGCTGTGCTCTGCGGTATCCATCTGCACGCCGTGTCAAAGCCGTAAAACGGCGATAAAATAAGGGAAAGTTTCCATTTGCAGGGAGGTGGTTGTTACGGGCTGGGGGCCCCCGCTCCCACCTGGACCCATTCTGGGCTCTGCTCTCAGACCCACGCCAACCGCACAAAGGCTGCTCCATGTTACGGCCACAAGTTTTCAAAAGTGGCTACTGATTTGGGGGCTTGAGCGCAGTTAGGGTTTGGTGCAGAGATCCCGAGCACCCCAGGCTCGCGGATTCCCGTGGAGAAGCACCTACCCGTCCCGTTAAAGCAAATGCCGTAAATACAGGGTCTGAAAAGCCTGGGGGCAACGCTCCGAGGTTTCCCCTCTGGGAAAGCAGCTTTTTGCTTTTTTCCCTTGGTTTCCACCTAGAGCTAAGCTTATCCTGCCCCTCACCCCAGCGTCAGGCCACGTTGCTTGGCCTTTGCTCAGCCCACGTTAACCAGCACCCAGAAACGGGGCTCCCCCCCTGCACTAGAAACGAGACTGGGGGGATCCCAGGGAACTGCCCTGACCCCCCAGGGATTTGGGGTGAGTTTTTGTACCCCGGTGGACGGCTGCTTTTCCAGCTGCCCTCCCGCAGGCTCTCCCGGCCGTGTCCCTCGTGCTGCCCGCACCTCTGCCCGTGTGTGTGCAGGAGTGTCGCTACCAAACTGGTTTAGCAGCTCTGTGGGGCGAGTTATGTTGTTTCGAAAGGCTCCCAAATACGTGTTGTTCACAAAGCTCTCCTGTATAAATAAATACCAGCATTTCTCTCCTGACCTTTGCTCTTTTGCCGGGTTTCTCCTAAATGCAGAGCATACGAAACCGCCTTTTATCGCCGGAGAAGCCCGAGTGACCCTATCTCCATGTCTCTGCGTGCATGGTGCTGCGGCGAGGCGTCTGGGAACTGTCTTCTTCATCCTCCTCCCTCCCGGCAGCCTCGGACCTTGGGCTCGCCAGAGACCCAGAAGCATCTGAGTTTCTCTTGCCTTGAGCTGAGGGGCCAGAGGAGGGATGGAAAAGCAGTGCCATCAATGCCAGCATTCACAAATCCCACGTGAAGCCTCCAGCTCATTCTGAGACGGGCTGAAACCCCACGCCACGACGCTGTAATGACTGTCCCCGATAAATTGGTTGGGGTTTGCTTTATTTGCCTTCTGCTTTCCAGGCCTGCCGGGGTAGCGAGGTCGTATCTCCAAGTGTGGCTGGATGGCCAGAGCTTTTGCAATTTTATCAGGAGTCTCATGGTGGCCAGTGTTTACTCTGAAACCTGTTGTGTGGCTTTGTTCGCTCCGGCTTGCTAAAGCCCTGGGACATCCAGGGAGCTAGAGAGCCACAGGGGAGAAAAAATATTCACGTAGCAATAAAAGAAAATAAAACTTTTAGGAGCCTAGACCTGATTGCAACCTTCTGCCTGCATCGTAGGTTGCTGGTTTTCGGCAGTGCGAGAGCAGACCCTCGTCCTCTGGCTGTGCGGCAGAGACCCCAAGGATATTGGGTGACAGAGCATCGCCCGTGCTGCCTCCGAGCGCTCCCCCACCCCGAGGTTGTTCTTGCCGTTGGAAAGCAGCGCCTGCTATCGATAACTCCCTGATTGATGGCTGGGTAAACTCGCCTTGTTTACCAATGTGGGTGTCATACTGACAACAAACATGTCTCTACCTGAGTGTGTCATAAGCGAGGGAGGACGGTAAATAAGAAATGACACGTAATGCTGCAAAGCCCGGGGCTGCTGGAGGCAAGGGAACAGATTCCTCCTCTGCGTGGCACGCTGCAGCAGAAGCAAATCGAAGGCTCAGTCATCTGCTTGGCAAACACTGGAGAAAACGATGTAAACTGCTTGAAAAAAAGGCAAAAGAATGTTTTACCTGTCGCTAGATTGCAGGGTCTTCGGGGCAGGGACCGTCTTTATTCAGAGTTTGCCCAGCACACAGGGGCACTGTGGCAGGGCGGCCGAGGCAGCTCCGCGTGGGCACGATGCACCCGGCCGGCACTGCCCGGGGGCAGAGGCACCTTGGGCAAACCCCCCCGGAGCAGCCCCCGTGCCGTAGCACAGGGACAGTGATCCAGGACACCCCAGCCGGCTGGCCAAGGTCCCCCCTATACCTGGGGCCGTGGCAGGAGCCCGGATCGTGCCTCGCCGCATCCCCTCCTGTGCTACATCCAATGAGCGGTAATTACAGCCGTGCCAGAGTCTCCTAATTACATGGCTGTGAGTGCCAGGCAAACCCACGGCTTTGGTGGAATCAGCCTGGGCTTCAGCAGAAAGCCCGTCCAAGTCTGTAGAAAAAGCCTCGCTGCAGCAGCTATCCTGGATACACACGGGTACAAGCGAGGACAGAAAACGCCCCTTCTCCTGCCGGCCGCCCCGGCCGTGGTGCTGGGAGCCGGCGCGCAGGCTGCCAGGTCTGCTCCCCCTTCCCCAGGCGTCTCCGAGCCCATCCTGCTGCATCCAGCCCTCCTGCTCCAACACCCAGCCCTTCCCGCGGGCAGGACCCCGGGGACAGCCCCGTGCCCCCCCCGCTGCTCTCCTCCCTGCACGGCGTGGGCTGTTCTGCTGCTCGCGGAGGGGGCAGGAGGACCGGGGGCTCCCAGGTGTGAAACCGTCCCTGGGGTGATCCCTGGCTGACGCTGCCAGGTCCCAGGAGGCCTCAGCTCTGCCCATTGCAGACCAGCTTGGCAAACCCTCCCGGCTTGTGCGAGGAGCTCTGGCTTTGGGCGAAACCTGGAGCAGCCTCTGCAAAGCCACGGGCAAGATGCAAAAGGCCCCAGTTAAAATCAAGGTGTGATTTCTAGGCACTGTGGGCAAATGCCTTTCCCACCGAATGGTTCAGCTCCTCCGAAAGCACTTTCAATCTGTCTTCTCCCATTTCTTCTTCTCATGTTGGAGTCAGAAGTAGCAGGTCAGCCTCACTCAGGGCAGGACCATCTAGTATTTAAACTCAGGTCCAATTCCTCCCATTTACTTCCCAAGTGTCCTTGAGCACATCATTTCCCTCTGCCTCAGGTTCCCCACCTGTGAAATGGGGCTGAAAACGCACCGAGACATTATAAAGTGCCTCAGGCTGTGCCGACGGCCTGGCCGCTCTGGCAGGAACTCTGACGTCTCTCGTTTTTTGCCAGCGGTTTAATGAAACCTGCTCTGCGAACCGATCGGCGTGCCGGCGGCGTGCCCCATGGAGGTGCTGAGCTGTCTGTCACGGACGCTGCTGAGAGCTGCTAGAAATATATAATCTCAGGGAGCCCCACACCGATTGCTGGGATGAAAAATTTCATGGGAATAACGTACGCCACGGGATAGCAACGTGGGACACTGGAGCCGCAGCCCGGAGATGCTGAGCGTGACACTAACAAGGACAAAACTTCATTCACTCCTCCCTGCCCGGTCCCCTCCACCCGTGCCACACACACGCGAGCGCACGCATGCACGCACATACGGAGTTTCTGGGTTTATTTTATATTTTCCCTCGTAAAGATTTGTGTCCGTGCTGCTCTCGTATCAAAGCCAGCAGTGGCCCCTAGGATAAACATGCGGTCAGAAGACAGAAAACTCCAGGCTAAAACACTATTCGCTTCACCCATAGCAGCATAAACTGAGAGGCTTTTAAGAAGGGCGAATGGTTTTCAGTAAATCTCTCATATCAGCAGAAACCTTTGAAAGAGTTTGTTTAAAGGCTGTGGAGATAAACAGCCCGGCCAAGTGTTTGTTTAAGATGTATGTACTCTGTGTCGGCTGGTAGGCTGGTATTTATATCAAGGGGGGGAAAGGAGGGCTAGGATCTTTTTGACCCTTTGCTAGCTATGGCTGCGTGAGCTGGGGTGTTTTGGGAGCCGGAGGGGCTGGGCTGGGGCTGGGCTGGGTGTCACGCAGCACCCTGGGCTGCAGCTGGGGGCAAAGCGAGGGTGCGAGGGGCTTTGGGCGAGCTTCAGCGTTTCTCCGCCGTGCAGAGGGGTGCGGAGGTCCTGGCTGGGATCGGCGTGCCAGGGGCCGGGTGGATAAATGTCTGGTGAGGGATTCCCCACCTTGGCCAGACGCAAGCCAAGTAAGCCCCACAGAGGGAAGGGGAGGGAGGAAGGATGCGCAACCCCAGGAAGCAGGCGGGCGAAGCTCAGCGCAGATTGCCCTTGGCCATGCGGCAGCCTGGGGCTGACACGGGAGCTCAAAGCCATCGCCTGAGCCGGGGCCATGCCGTCGGCTGCAGCTGGGAACGGCCTTTCGGCAGCTTAGCAAAAGGCGTGTTGAATAAAGGTGTGTTGTATTTCAAGTGACATTGGCTGTAGGGCAATAGAGCTGCAGGTGGTTAGCAGCGTGCTGGCACGTCCCCACCACCGTGATCCCAGAGGCTGGACCGTCCTGGGAGAACTGGGGGCTCTTGCACGGCCCCAGAGGAGCAGCAGTACCAGGCTGGGCAGGTGCCTTCCTCACTCCTTGCTTTCAATCGTGGCTGGCCCCGTTCAGGCGCGAGAGCCAGCTTTGCCTGCGGTCCGTCCCAGCCACGTACGCACCCGAGCACCGTAGCTCAGCACCTGCGGGGTCCCGAGCTGGGGTCCCTCCTGCACACCTGCAAGGGAGAGGTTCGGGGGGTCAGTCTGCCCTCGCCCACCCGGCCGGGAGAGCACTCCAGCGAGGAGGGGAGCGGAGACTTTCCTGGCGACAAGCCGGTTCTGTCACCTTCCCTTCCAGACCTGCCCCTGTAAGTCATCTGGATGGCTTTTTCCCCCCTAAACTAAACAAAACGTGGACGCTTAGCAGCCTGTCTGCGGGAAGGAGGTGCAGTCAGAAGGGACTTGCTCTAGATTTACCCTTGTGTAACGAGAAGCAGGATTTGGCCTGTCTCCTGGACTGGGAGGGTATGCAACGTGCATCAGCTGAGCTGGGCACGTGAATAACGCTTACAGCATCTTCCCTCGTCCTGAGGCATCCCAATGGCACATACAAATCCTCCAGGTGCGCTCAGTGCTCCTTCTGCCGCTTCCAGGACAGATCCTGGAGTCAGGATCAGCGTCCTACACATCTGGACGTGGGAAGTGAAGGGAAAACGCTGCAAACAGCTGACTCTGTCAGGTGGAAATTAAAACGCAGAGAGCTAAGAGCTCAGCTGGTTTAAATCAGCACCTTAAGACTGGTGCTGGTGGAGCAGCACCAATTTACACCGGCTGATTTGGCCCAGGGTGCTTTGAAATCCAGCCAATACTTGCAGCTTCCACTGCGGACAGCCCAGGGGCACCTGGATAAAAGGGGCTCAGGCTTGATGCTGAGTGTCCCTAGCAAGGTGGAGCCTCTCTCCCTGCAGTGGTACTTACACCCTCTGGGGCAGTACGCTGGCACCGTGGTTCATAACTCCTCGTGTGATGGGTGAGGTTCACATGCGTATCACAGGAGCGGTCGGTCTGGAAGGTGAGTCTTGGCTTAGGTAACCAGTCCGATTGTATGTGATGTTTTATAGCCAGAAAACTACACAGGCTGCTCTCCCAACCTGCTGTGTTTTGAGTATTCAAGCGGTTGGGCCCCCAGGCTCTTGCAGGCATTGTATAGATTCATAATTGGTGCAAATCCCCCAATTTAAGGAGCAAATTCTATCCACAGATAGAGAAGAAACTTTTTTTAATTAGTATGAACTGGAGTTTGGAAGAAAAAAAACAACTCCAACTGGCTGAGGGTTTTGTTTACAGAACATCAGATGATCCTGTTTTGAGCTTTTGAAACTGTTGTCATATTTTGAAGCGTTAGCGGCACTAAATGTTCTCCAAACAAATCTGTTCAGAACTGCCCCCCTGTTTCTGCACTGCACAAAAGAGATGCTCTCAGCTGCTCCTGTTTCCTTATTTCTACTCTGAAAAGATTGCTAGAGCTGACCTGCTTTTGAAATGCTTCAGTTTAGCCAAAACCAGCAATTTTTGTTGTATTTGCCCTTGTTACTCACTGAACTACCTGTTCAGATCACCTGGCTATTGCAGCACCTCGAAGGTCGGTATGGAAATCCTCTGTTTAGTCCTACCGCAAACATTAACATTCAAGACAAGTTTGGGGCCAGCGCCCAGCGCTGCTCTGCTGGAGTCCGGAGCCTGCGCTTCCCCGCACGTCAGGGCAGCGCTGCCTGGGAGAGGATGCTCGGAGGGTCAGGTCCCTCTCGCAGGTGGCATCGACACCTCCCTCTAATCTCTTCTTTTAAGTCTTGTTATGAAAAGGATTGTGGCCTCCCTCGGTCACGTCTTGCAGAACCTTTGTACAAAGTTTTCCCTATCCTAAAACTGCAAGCGGAGCCCCTTTCTGCTCCTCCCGTGCTGGGAAGATGGAGAGCGGCTGATCCCTGTCCTCATCACACAACCTTTTATACTGTAAGGCCGTTATCATCTGCCCTCCTTAGCCTTCTCTGGGCTAGACTAAACAGACCCAGCTCCTCCAATCTCTCCTCACGGGTCATGTTTTCCAAACCTCTTATCATTGCTTCTCTGCTCGTCTTTGAACTCCCTCCAGTTCGTCATCTCCCTCGTGGCAGGCAACGCGGGCTGGGACCCGGCCGAGCCCTACACGGAGCGAAGCCCCGCAGCGTCCCCGTGCACCCTGCTGCCGGCTCTCTTGCTCTGACCGCACCGGGCGATTTGTTGGTTCATACCGAGCTTGCAATCAAATACAAATCTCACTCTTCGTTGCGCCGCTGGCTCGCCAGCCTTTCGCAAAAAAGTTATAGTTCAGCTTTTTGCTTCCTGTTCCCCGTCCCTTTGGCCTGACTGCAGCTCATTAGGTCACTCGTTTCTTTTATCGAGATGGTTTTGAACACCAATCCTGTCCCCCCAGATGGCAGCCCCTCTCCAGGGTGCTCTCACAGGCGTTGCACGTGTGCTCTCTGCATGCAGCCTGACTTACCACCAAAAATATTAACAATATTAACCATCCCTCCTGCCCCAGCCCTGAAGAAGTCCTTGCAGTTTGATGGCAAGCTGCCGATAACTCCTGGCATGGTTTCCCACCCAGCTGTGCCTCTGCAGATGACGATTTCATCTCGAGACCATGTCACCTTTATTTGCTTATGAGAATATCGGGGAGGCTGCACCAAAGCCTTCCCGCTGTCAGCCCGTGCTGCGGCTGCCGCTCTCCCCGTTTCAGCCAGGCCGGCTGCCTCGGCGCAGAAAGAAATTGCCTTGCCGCGGCGTTCTAGGCAAACCCATCTCCTCGCTGTTATCTTTGAGCTCCTTACAAATTGATTGCTTAATAATCTATTTGTGTATTTTTCTGAGTATCAATTTATTCTGACTAATCCCCCCCTTTAATCATAGATGTTATGATTGTCTTTTCCAGCCCTCTGGGAATTCACTGAGTTCCCATAGATGCAAACCGATGGATCAGAGAGGGCTTTAGTCCCTCCTCATGTACGAGAGGGAGCCGCAGAGGTTTCTCCAAGCCCGTCCATGCCCCGCTTGGAGTGGTGACAGCATCTGAGGGGGAGTTTGTGACCCCCCAGCCTTGGGGCTCTACGTGAAGAGCTGCCAGTTGGGTACTGGGGAGGCACGGGGCTCGTCTCGGCTTCGGTGCAATGACACCGCTCCTGCAGGACGGAGATGTGCCAGCCTTGTTTGCAGCAGAGCTTTTTGCAAGGCTTCTGCTCTTCGCCGTGCCCATCGCCTCACTGCACATCAGGAAAGCAAATCCTGAGAAACCGCTTTCTTCGCTCAGTGGAAGTTTGGAGCTTCTCGGTTCTTTTTCCAGCCCATAAAACGCCCATTCCCCTCCCTGGCTTGGTTCTCCTCCACCCCCTTCTAATTTCTGTGCAAAGGAAAGCCCTGTGTGAGATACTGATTTAAAACCCAGAAGCCAATACTTTTCTTTTCAAACCTCGGCATTTCATCTTTCCTCTAAGAAGGAAGGAAGCCCCTTTTGTTGAGTACACAGCCTGTAATTTCCCTGTCAGATCCCAGCAGCAGGTCAGTGTTGTGACTGACTGAGTGAGGATCGCTCCCTTAAGGGTAATTACACTAAATTTCCTTTTGAAGGACAGCTTTCTCTGGATATGATACAAGGAACCCGCTTTTTTCCATTCACTTAAATTCATGAATTCAGCGGCTGTCACCAAGCACGCAGCAGTCGGGGAGTTACACCCCTTCCAGCTCCGAGGCGAAGCCTGAGGAGGTGGCGATGGGGACACGTGGCAGAGCCCCCACCGCATCGCCCGTGGAGGAGTTGAGCTGGGATGGCCCACGCTGGGGACGGGAGCTCATCGTGGATCCGGAGGATGGAAGAGGGCTGCAGAGCGACCTGGGATTTCTCTGCCCACCTCCGCGCATCATCGCGCTCCTCTTCCCTCCCTTCTACCTGGGTGGCATCGCAAGGCTCCATCCATTACTTTCTGGCGTCTCGATTGCTCCTGTGGGCTCACCCACCGTGTGTCCAGGAGTCACTCATCAACAACAAACAGTTAAAAGGAAGAAAATAGGCTGGAAATATCAATGCACTTTGGTAACAATAAACCCTGCTTTTAATTTATGCTAATATGTAGGGTTGTGGTGACAGTAAGAACAAAATTACAGAGTGGCTTTCTAGCTGGTAATTATCCCTCCATTTTCGTTGCTCGGGAAGATGGACACACAATTATGCTCTCTTGCTGTATATTAATACGGATTCTTGACATCTTCAGCAGACCTGGAGCTGTCATCGGGCTTTTTGTCTACTTTAATTGAAAATTAATGGTTACTGTGTTACCACGGAAACCGTGGCAATGGACGCCAATAGCGCTCACATATCAAACAGGCACTGGTGGCATTGTCTGTCCGTGTTGACCTTGAAAGTTAAAAGAAAAACTTAAATTAAAAAAAAAAAAAGGGGGAGAGGGGTAGGAAAGAAGGCAAACCCTTGAAAACAGAGCGTTGGATACTGCGCATCAAGGGGAGGGGAGACGGGGAAAGAGGGATGTGAAGGAAAAACTTGGTGCCTTTTGTATCTCGATGGGGAGAAGAGGGAGCTTCGCAATGAGGGAGTCGGAGTGGCAAAGTGGAGAAGATGTTTGAGTGTATAAACCCTCCGGGTGTCTCGTGAGCCGCTCCAGGGCTGCGTGGGGCTCTGCGTCCTCGAGTCGCTGCGTGAGCAAGGGGTGTGTGCGGGGCCGTCGGTGGAAACCATGAAAAAAAAATCACGCAAAGGAGCCCTGAGGAGGGGAGGGAGTGGGCAGGGCTGGGGAGAAAGTTAATGGTCCGTGTGGAGATAAGAGAGAAGAAGCCGGGGAGGGTGGAGGCAAGAAAGAGGGAGAGAAATAGGCTGAAGGGAAGAGAGTCCAGATTTGCTTTGACTGGAAGTATCGCCCGGACAGTGGATGGTTGCAGAGCTGTGGATTAAAGCAGCCCCCGCCGGTGCTCTGGAGAGTGTTTGGGGCCTGCTGCCTCCTCCGGCTGCGTGGCACGGGGGGACCCTGCAGCCCCTTCCCTCCCCCAGAGATAAGAGCGGGAGGAGCGGGCTGGGGGTGCGCGGGGGGGGACCCTGCTCTGGCGCCTGGGGAGGGCTGGGGGAGATGGAGGGCTGAGCCCAGCCGGGGACCCTCAGCCTCCTCCGTCTGGGTCGGGAGAGGGTGGGACGACTTCTTCTTGGAAATGCAATTTTGGGTAGGTTTTGCTTTCCCCAGCATCAAACTTTTGCTGTCTCCTCTCTTCCCCAGCTTGCCCGGGGGACACGCAGCAGCGCCTGCCCTTTGGGGGCTGCTTCATCCCCTCCGGCAGGGCCGCGCTGCGGGGGAGGACCCCAGCTCTGCCTGCCAGGGTGCAGAGGCACCGCAGACCTTTCCCCTGGGGCAACGACAGGGGAAGCAGAGCAAAGTTGTGACCCTGGATGACAAGTGGCTGGGTCTCTTCTTGGTGACATGGTGGAAAGCAGGCAGGGGACAGGCAGCAGCCGTGGGGAGTGGGGTGCTCCCTGCCTACGGTGGGTCCCAGTTTCCTGCACCTAAATGAGCTGCGTAATTGGCCTGGCTTTTTTTCCTCCTTTTTTGCTCTCCTTGAGGTTCCCGTGACCCATGGCCCTGCTTTTAGCAGGGGCCGGAGCATGGGGAGAGGCAGCTGCTCTGCTCTCCCGTGCACAATAAAATACCACCTTAGAGCAAAGGGACTTGGAGCTGGTAAGACAGTTGTCACCAGCCTGGGGGGCCTGCTGCCCCTGCCTGGGGGGAAGGCAGAGATGTCCCTGCCGAGAAGCATGGGGGAGGATGGAAGTGGGAGCAGTTTGGTCAGGAAGCGAAACGGTGAAATTTCGGAAACGCCTGTGAGAAGGCAGATATTCCCCAGGCACCCACAGCTGCTCGGTGCTGCTTAATGCATCCTCCCCTGGGACAGCCCTCGGTCCGCCCGGCCTCTCCCTGCTGCCGCCGGTCCCGCTGCACCAGGGACAGCAGAACGTGCCCAGCGCATCCTCGCCCCCCTCGCAAACATCTCCGCATGCAGCACCAAGGTGAACCCCGGCCTCTTCAGGAAGGCAATCGGGGGCCTTTTAAAGCCGGGAGCCCGTCCTCCTCCCGAGCAAACAAGAAGACAAACACAGCGGAGGCACGCCTGAAAGCCGGAGTCTTTTTTCATTTTCCCTGCATCCCTGATCCCAACCTTAATCCCTGCTCTGAATCCTGTCAGCCCGGCTGTTCTAGCACTGACATTGCTGCAGGCATCTTCTCCGCTGCCTTCCCTCAGATCTGCCTCCTCCTGGGACGTCTAAAGAGGACTCCGAGATTTCTGTGTTACTGGATGATTCACTCTGTGCCCTCCAGCAAAGCGCCGGGGCTCCCCGGGGACGGACGCAGGCAGAGGGGGTTGCGATGCCGTGCCGGTGGATGCTCCGGCGCAGCGGCCGGGGCTCGGGGCCGGTGTGTGGTGGCTGTGGGCTCTGGCCATCTTGCGGGGTCAGCCAAAAGCAAGAGCAAAGGGTGGGCAGGGAGAGAGTGCTGCTGCTAGTCCTGGCACTGGTGCCCGGTGGTGGCGATGAAACCGTCACCCCAGGACAGCGTATATCAATTTTGCTGTCAGGTCGTTACAATAACGATGTGCTGGAGTGTTTTGCCCAATCCGCCATCAATCGGAGGCTGTAAACGCTCAGTGATAGACACATCACCGGGCCAGGGGCTGCCGTGGGAGAGCAGCTCTGGAGGAGCCTCCCCGCCTCTCCCCTCGCCCACCCACGCAGCCGGCCTCGGCGCGAGCAAGCCCACGGCCCGGCTGGGGTCGGGATAAACTACAGGAGAGCAAAGCGGTTTCTCGGGAGTGGGTCTCCCAGCCCTGTGTTCAGAGGGGCAGGTGCCACCAGCCCTCACCCCTGTTTGTGTGACACGGGGAGCGATGGTGCAGAGACCGGGGCTAAGCCCACCTTGCTTTAACCCTCTGAGATGGGGGAGGGAAAGGAACAAAGTCTGTAGGCTGAAATCTTGCTTGGCTACGTCCAGTTGCAGCAACAGCACAGGGCCCGGATTGCTGCACGTTTGGGGGTTTCTGCCTCGGCACCTACGGAGCTTGGGTGGCACCGAATCCTGGATCCAAACACCTCTGCCTCCGGGTGGGTGGAAAACCAAGATTGTTGCATGGCTGCGAGTCACAGGCTCCCCGTTCAGGCAGGTTTCCTCAATAAAAACCAGCCAAGCTGAACTGCAAACTCCCTGGCAGGAATTACCCTCGTCTTTGGAAGGGATGACGGTTTCTCGCGCCCACCCTCGGGCGCTGCGGCCCCTTCCCAGCTCCCCGCAGGGAAGCGGTGGAGTAGGACCGAGACCGGCAGCCCCTGGGACCCCAGATGTTGTAAGCCCCCAGGACACCCCGAACACAAACCCCTTGTGCATGGCAGCAAGGAAAGCAGCAGCGTCTTGAGGACCTTCAAGCTGGAAAAAAGGTAGAGCTCAGTTATAGGGTCATGGGTAGGGTCTGACCCCCCACTGACACCTGGGGCAGCCTGCGGAGAGGTTCTGTCCCCCTGCTAAACCCGCCCGGGGCGGCTGGGAGACCCCCAGGCACTGGCACCCTCTCTCCATGCTTTAATCACCGCTGCTGCGCGCAGCTGAGCGGGTGTCAGTGCAGCGGCGCAGCGCTTTTACCGTTTTATGTGGGCACTTGGAATACGGGCTGCGGGTGGGGTTTTTTTTTTATTCTGTATGTGGGGACTTTAATGGTACATGTTTGGATTTTATGAGCCTGCGTACGTGGGTTTTATGACAGGGAAGGTGGGCATTTTAATGAACTGCTCAAGACACAGGAACAAGAATGGAGAGACGTTTTCAATGGCCCTTTAATAAATAACAAAGAACCCATCCATCTAAACGTTGTAAGCAACAAAAAATATGTATATATTGTTGAACATACATAGTTTCTGTGAAGTTAAAATCCATTATTAACCTAAAAAGCTAACTGCGCCTGCCACCCAGACAAGAATAATTTTGCTTTTGGGGTTGCCGATGCACAATGCGGGAGGCTCTGAGCTCTTCCGCACACCCAGGGCAGGAGGGACCAGCGCCAGGGTCGGTCCCTTGCGACTGAACGGAGGCGTTGGAGGGGCCGCCTTTGCCCACCGCGCTCTTTGGAGCAGCCCAGCAGCGTGGTGTGGCTGGAGGGGTTCAGCTTTGAGCACCGCTGCGCCGTACGGCGAGTCCCGGGATGTTAAGAGGAAAGAGCTGTCTAGCCAGGACCATAAAGGCATTTTCTCCCCTGGGAAATTCCCCTTGCTGCACCGCTCCAGCCCTGCCCTCTGCTTTTCCCTTCTCCCCGCAGGCAGGGAGGTGGGCGAGGGCAGAGCACCCTGGCTGGGTCGGGCACACAGGCTGCGGCTGGCCACCGCGGTGCCCCGGCGATGCTCTGCACGGTGCCCGGCCGGTGCCAAGGCGGTTGCATCGCCGAGCAAGCCCCATGCCAAATTCAAGTGCTGTGTTTTGGCTTAAGTTCTCCTGTTTTTTGAACACCCACAGATGAACGTAAAGTGGGCTACAAACCCGGCCGAATCCTGCAGTGACCCAACGCGGGATGGGGGGGAGGGCTGGATTCCTGCGAGAGCCTGAAAATATCTTTCTTTTTTGAAATGTTTGTATAGCATGACTTGGCCGATTTACCTCGTAATATCTCATGTTGGCCTAAAGCCGAGGGCATTAGCAAAACTGTGCGCCAGATAAATGATTTTAGTGCTTTTTCTTCTTCGTGTCTGCTGTTACAATAAAAAAGGGCCTTTTCCATCCAGCCGCCCTCCCATTAACCCGGCAGAGCCAGGCCGGGCAGCAGGACCGCGGGCAGCGAGGAGGTGGAGGGGGTGCGGAGGCGAACGCAGCCGGCAGGAGCAGGGGCCGGGTGTTTGCACAGCCAGGAGTGGAAAAAGCCATGGGGAGCCTTTGCTCTTCCCGGCACGGCCGCCGTCCAGCGTAGCTGTGGAGGTGGGGGCTGGAAGCCCGGTGACGTGAGATCTGCGGGTAGAAACGTTCCCCGGAGGGAGCTGGTTTGATATTCCCATGCAATGGCGTTAGATACGGTTCCCAGCTGACGGACGTCTTCTCCAGAGGCCGCAGACTCCCTCCAGGTGCCATCTAGGTGGTCTCCAGGACGGCATCTGCACCGGTGTTCGGTACGGGGGCAAGAGGATTTGGGGTTCGTCACCTCCTGGCTGATGTGACTCCCAGCAGGAGGTGACACAGGTAAAGAGGTCCACGTCCCACGCTGGCCAGGGGAGTCACCTGGGGCCACAGGAGCTGATGGGGGAAGCATCCACATCTCCTTGGCTTAGCGCAAACCCCCTCTGCGCCGAGGAAGGTGTAATAAGGCACATCGAAAGCACCGCTGCCGTGCAGCAAAGGTTCGCTTTACAGAGGCAAAGGGGCTTTAATATGAACTAACCCCAATTAACCTGCAACAAATTCCCAGCTCTTATTTTTTGATGCTTGCAGGGAGAGGAGCAGGACCTGGAGGCCTGAGGAGCAGGTTTGGGCTGCTTGCGGAAGGCTGTAAAAATTGCTGGGGCAGGAGGGGGGTCAGGGGAACCAGCGGGGGCCATCTTCCCCCAATCTCCAGCTCAAGCCCTGCCGTGAGAGCTCGCTGTGACCTGAAGCACGAAGATACTGATTTTACTCACTTAAATTGCTTTAAAAAAGGACAACTCTATCAACGCTGGAAGTTCAGACACTCAGCGCGTAGTTCAGACTTGGAGCTAGGGTGTTTTTGCTGGGACGTGGTGGCTCCGGTCTGGGTAACAGCTTGCTTTTCAGCTTTTGGGTGAACTTGAGCACATTTTTGACAACGGTCTCGCTGGTGCGACCTCACCTCCGAGACCTGGAGGATGCCGGTGCGGCCGGTGAAATGCCGGTCTCACACCAAACCAGTCGCTGCTGGGTATCACGAGAGCAGATGTAGGAGCCAGCAAAGCAAAGTGCTGTGCACATGCCTGTGCAACGCGTGTGCACGCGTGCGTTTGTGTGCAGGGCTGGCCGAGCAGAGGATGATCTTCTCCCTTTCAGGCACGCTGGGATTATTGCACACAAAACCTCCGGAGAAATGGTTTTCGTACTTTTTAAAAAGCGATCAGCCGTATGAGGAGGTGTGTTTGCTAAATTTAATGGAGGTAATTCAAACACGGCGAAGGCTTTGGGATTCTGGTTGTAGAGATTAGGTATCGTAGCTGACATCGTGTACGCGCTGTGATTACACACTGAGCAACGGGACCTGGCCCCCGTCGAAAGCAGGCGGAGCGGTGGGTCGGTGGGTCTCGTTTCAGGAGGTCTGCGTGATGGAGATACCATGCTCGGTGCTATTTCAGGACAAAAGGGCACCTTCAGCCCCGGCACAGCTCTCCCAAAGCCCACGACAGCGCATCGGGCAGGGATGGCGGCAAGCGGTGCCAGTCGGGCTCTTACAGCCCTCCAACCTCTGCCGCATCTGCGCTCGGGTGCCTGATTTGGCTTCTGAGAATTATGCCACAATTAATTGCCAGTTTCCTCGGCGATGGGATGAGGCTCTGGAGCGAGCCCAAATGCCGGATCGGGATGAGCCGAGCTCGCCGGCACGCCCCATTTGGACCGGGCTGGGTGCGCACCTCCCCGAACGTTGGTGACCTCATGCCGCAGACATGGATGAGGTCACTCGGATAATTGCTCTCCCAAAACGATGTATCTTGCGGGAAGAGGATGTTATGAAGCCGGAGAACTTGCTAGGGCAAAAAAATACATTGCACGCCCCTGGCCGAGAGCGCTCCGAGGGGAAACTCATCAGCAGAGCGTGCCAAGACCTCCAAACAATAGACTGCAGGCTCCGGGGGCATGGCAGGAGAAGAGACACCGGCAGGCGGGACGCGGCGCTGGGGGAAGCCGGGGGGATAATTGCAGCAGGAAGGTGCGCGGTACCTGGCGGGAAGGGAGAGGGGCCTTGCAAGGACCTGCCCTCCCCAGGGCACGCGCGGCGGGCGGGCAGAGCTGGGTACGCACGCCGAGCTCTCCCCGACGCCTATCCGGGCTGCGCAGGGCGCTGCGAGTGCTTTTCCTCGGGGAAAGAGCCGTGCTCATGCGAGATCTCCTTCGCCTGCCTCCTTCCCTCCACCCGCTCTTTCTCCCCTGGTTAAAACTCGGCTTCTGCCGCTCCAGGACAGATCAGTGCGGGCGCCTGGGTGCGCACGGGGTGCTCGGCTCTGCCGCTGCAGGTTCACTGCCTGGATGAAACCTCTGCAGCGCCGTGCCTCAGTTTCCCTACCTGCAAAGCAGCAGGAGCGATGCTGTTACCCTTGCAAAGCACTGGGGGAGCCTTGCTTGCAAAACCGTCGCAGTTATCACCCATCTAACCCTCCCTTCCCTTGCCGGGGAAAACTCCGTATGTTTTATCCTGCGGTATAAAGTTGCTGCAGCCTGAGAGGGACGCGGGCTCCGCTCTTCTCGCAGACCTCGCTCAGGGTGCTGTTCCGTCACCAGTCTGTTTTCAGCTGTTTCTTCTCCCCGCAGCCCCATGACAGGTATTTGAAAAGAAGCTGAGAATAGTCCTATCAAACCTTTGGAGTTACTGGGACAAGCCAGACTTTAAGGAGACTGAATATGAGTGAGTTTCACAGGAAAACAAACAGCAATGCTTTTGTCACTGCACCAGGGGGAAAAAAAAAAAAAAGAAAAGAAAAGCGGGGGGAGGAAAAAATAGCCGGTCTATGGAAAAAATCAACTCTTTCCTGAATAAAGCAGAAAAAAATGCTGCTGTATTGAGCTGTGACATATGGTTACACAAATAGAAACCACAGAGGGGAAAATCATGTTTTCTCTTTCATTATTTATCACTCTCTAACTGTCTCCAGCTGGGTGAGTAAACAGCCTCATTGGGCTGTAATGAGAACAGCCTGCTGCCACTGTGCTCCGGGCTGCCGGAGCCCGATGGTGCGCGGCGCGTGTGCGAGCCGGCGTGCGAGCGTGCGACACGCCACCGCTGCCTTGCGAAGGAGGCCAAGCCCCCCGCTCGCCCCACTGCCCCTCGGTCCTCGTGGCCTCGCCGCCAGCACCGGGGGTCTGGCGGGATGCGGACACGTGGCCCCGGCACCCGCAGCATCCTCCCCTCGGCAAGCGCTAACTAGGTACAGGCTCGGCATTAAATTAAGCGGGCTGCTCCCGGTTATTGTTGAGGGGAATTATGTGCCCAATTTCCCCCCGAGCCGCGTTGCAAATTGACTCCTAAGTGTCCCGTGAAATGGCTGCATAATTTGCGCATTTGAGAAGCGGCGGCAGGAACGCGCCCGAGAGCCGGGTGCTTTGCTTTGCATCCTTCTCCACCTCACCAGTTTTTAGCCGATTTTATTGCCAGCTTTCACCCACCCCACGGCTCTCGCAGGGTTTAACTGCAGGGTCTGTGGGCTCTGCCGCTCTCTGAATGCATCTTCCCTCCCGTCCCGTCTTGAATGGCTCCAAAAAGTGAAGTTCTGGAGCTCTCGCCTCTCTGGGGACCAGAGGTCCCTTCCCACATCCCAAGCCCTGATCCGTCCCCGGGAGCCCCAGGGAGGCTCTGCGGATGCGCGGCAGCTGGCCCCCGTCTCCCGAATCCCACTGCATTTTCCCGTTCGCTTTGCTGGGGGGATGGAATCAGACTTTAAGATTCAGATCCCCCTGATTAGGGCAGGCTTTGGATTAGGCTCTGAATTAGGTCAGGGTATGGGATGTCGCAGCTTCCCAGTTGCTTTCGTGTTTCCCTCCTGCATTTTTCCTGGGGCACGGCTGAACTCGAGCCTCCCTGCCCAATACGCAGCTCGTGCACATGAACTGAAAAAGGTGTTATACACGCACGACACGGGCACAACCACCACGGCCCAGCTTCGAGCAGCCCCCGTCCATCCCTGGTCCTTGTACCCAGCACCCAGCACCCAGCGCAGGACCCTCGGGAAGGTGCAGCCATCGCGGGCACCGCGTAGCACCAAGGCACCGCGTCCTTCTGAGCCTTTCGGGGGAGAAAGGTCTTAGCTAAGAGCCAGAAAGTCCTTGAGCATCAGCAGCGGTGACGAGTGATTTCCCATGAAGACTAACCCATTTCTCAAGTCAGCGATGGCAGCCATCCCCTCTGTGCCGAGTGGCCTTTTGAGCGGATCCGAGTCCTTCCAACAAACGAAAAACAATTAGTAAACGGAAGCATTTTTAATGAAAACTGACCCAATTTTGAGTGCCACTTCTCCTGCCACCTCAGGAATAGTCTGTGCCAGAGTCTGAGTGAAATTAGGTCATTCTTGAACAAAGGTCATGAAAGAACATGAAAAGCTTTCCAGTGGGAAATCCCAGTTTTTATGGCTTTTTGTGGAGATCCCCTCCCAAATAAAGTTATAAATAGAGTGACAAAAAAGTGCGTGGAGCAGATCATCCCTGTATTCACCCAGTATGCCCAGTTGGAGACTGTTAAAAAATCCATCTTGAACCAACTGCAGATTTCACCCCTTCTGAACTTGCAGCGAGTTTTGGGAAGGAAAAGAAAAGAACCTGGTGAGAACCCGACTTCTTTTTCTACGAAATCTTTGCATCCTTCAAACCTGGCCACCGCTGCCCTCCTGCAGGATGGGGATTTGGCTGCGTGTCCCGAGGGACCGGGGAGCTCAGGGGTGTGGGCAGGGAGGGCTCGGCTGCGCCTCTGATTCAGCCCAGCGCAGCAGCACGTACTCCCATCCCATTGACTTAGCACTTGAACGCCCGCCTTGCTGAATCAAAGCCCTCTTACAGTAAATACTCACTCAGCTTTCACAATCGCCATCTGATGATCTAATCCCTGCCCATTTCCCTGGGAAGGGATTGCAGAGGCAGCTCCTTTCTGCAGAAAACCAGCGCGGATGAGCGCCAGATTTGGAATCACTGGGAAACATGTACAAATAGGTCAATAAAAGCGAAAGCTTGGGGTTAGGCTTGCTCAGGAACGTTTTCCCAAGTGCGGAGGATAGTCGAGGGGGGCTCCTGCAGGATTAGGGCCCCCCAGCGCCCGCTCAAGCACAGACGCATGGTGTGAGCAAACGGAGCAGCAGCCTCAGAAACTTCTGCCTTTGGTTTTGGGAATGAGCTGGGGGACAGGGAGGCCTGATCCTGCGACAGGGGCGGCTCTGATCCATTCTTTGACTCGATTTTTTAAAGGCTCCTGTGCCTGTGTGCATGCACACACGTATATACGTATCTGCAAACGCAAAATTCAGTCCGTATTTTCCCCTCTTTTAACAGAAGTTTGGTCTCGATTGCATCTGGTTCGGGCGGTTGCTCAAGGTGCTGGTGGCGACTTCCCTGTCTGGTCTTGCAGGACCAGCTCCTGCCGCTGCCCATCCCTGGGCCCACATGTGCCGAATTCAAAGCCCTGCTGCCATCCCATCCCATCCCCATCCCCATCCCCATCCCCATCCCCATCCCCATCCGTGGCACCTCTGCAGGGGCCGGAGAGCTGGCTCGAGGGCGCCGCGAGCACAGCCACGGGCTGCACGAGGGCTGGTGGCACATGTCCCTCTTGTCCCCGAGCTCAGGGGAGCTGCTCTGTGGCCCTGGTTGGGATCCCGGGCTGGCGTCGGACCCGGTGATGCTGCGGCGCCGTTACACCGGAGCGAGGCGGTGGAGGAGCCCTCGGTGGGGGAAGCGGCGCGAGAAGACGAACTCCGGCCCCAAACAAAGTGTTTTTGTGCTCCCGCCGGAGAGCGAGCGGGGATGGCTTCCTCCCGCCCCGCTTTTGGGGACTGCTTCCCACTTCTTCCGTGTCCTGTCCCGCTGCTGGAGCACTAAACAGGCCGGATCCTGACCTCCAGAGCCTGCCTCCAAACTCACATTTCCATCCGAGCACATCGCAACCGCGGCACCGGCTGCTTTGCCGCCTTTCCCTCTCCTCCTCCTCCTCCCGGCCGCGCCGTTAGCACCCTCCCCGTGTAAATTTTAATGAATTTTCATCAGACCAAAGTAATCACCAGTCAGCAAAACTTAATTTTACAAAAAGACAAAAAGAGGCTTCGCTCTAATTGATGGAAAATTGGTCGTTTCTTGTCAGGTTATTGTTCATTTCCCACCCGCTAATGACTCCGCTCCCGCCAGCCGTGCCCGGCCCGGGAGCCCGGCGAGCATCACGGCTGCCCTGCGGAGCAGCCCCGGCAGCCCTCGCCCTAAGCGGAGCCATTATGAAACCTGAGAGGAAGAGGGTTATTTTCATTAATAAACTTTCAAAAGGTGATGCAATGGAAACTTTAAAAAGGCGCGAGGAAGAGAGACGATGTCCTGCCCGGCGGCCGCGGGGGGAGCGGCAGAAACGATGGGAAGCGCTCGGCTGTTTTCATTGCAGCACACCAGCAAGGAAACAACGTCGATAAGAGAGAGCCGGCTACATTTTTGGGTGCTTTTCTGTTTTAATCACCCACGATGAGAGCCAGGTAAACGAGGCTGGAGCCCTGGTGCAAATCTGGCAGAGCTTTGCCGAATCTGTGGACTCAGACGTCAGAACTGGCTTTTAATGGGTCTTGAACCGGACGCTGTCCCTTTATCGCAATGTTCTTAGGATGGGGAAAAAAAGATGGATAATTCCCCTTCCCTTCAAATATTGGCAGCCCGAAGGAAAACAGACCTGCCTCACGCGATCCCAACCACTGCTATTTACGGATCATGTTGCAGCAGCGCCCAGGGACCCTGGTCTGGTCCCATCTTGTTCGGTGTCGTCTAAACACACCTGTGGAGTACGCGGCGTCGCGTCCCTGGTGCGAGGCAGCCCCCGGCCTCCCCGTGCCGCTCCGCGGGCTTGGTCTACACAGGCTATTACGGTAATTTGATAAGCCAGTTCTTCGTGATATGAATCTTCGCCTTCGTTAAAGGGAGGAAAAAAAAAAAAAACACCATTGCATTTTGATGGCTCACAGGGACAGTTCATTAAGCAATCAACTCTTTTAATGAAATATTTCTTTGTTCAAATATTCATTGATCTGCCGCGGTTTTGCATGGAGAAAGGGAAGGACCATGTCCCAAATGCTTTTCTGTTGAGTCTTCCCAAGCACGCACTTAAAACAGCGGGGTTGTGCCCCGGCATTGCAGACGCGGTAATGCACACATCAGCCCTTGGCAGGCACCCTTCGGGGAGCCCGGCCGAGCCCCTGGGCTGAAACAAGGATCAAGGGCTTCCGAGATGTTTTTTCCCCGCCTTTATCGCACTATTACGCCTAACGATGGCTGAGGTTTTACACACCCGGTCTGGGTCTTCTTTGGAGGAAGCAACGGGGGGATGGCGGGGTCAGCTCTGGGCCGGCTTGGGCAGAGCGGTTTGTGCCGCGGTGGCCGGGTGCCACGTGGGGACGTCGTGGCGGAGACGGGGGAAAGTTGGGCCAGGAGTGGGCAGAAATGGGCAACTGCGGAGCGGGCAGAGCCGGCGGCGGTGGGCAGCGTGGGAAGAGGGGGGTCCCAAAGGGAGGGTCTGGTTCTCCCGGCCGGGCGCGGGGGGACAGGGGACCCCTTTGCGCCCGTGGGGCAGCGCCGCAAAGGTCTTTTTACATCCCGCAGGGATTTGGCCAGATGCTCTGGCCCCAGTGTAAGAGCAAGGAGGAGGGAGCTCAGAGAGCCAGGATGGAGAGCACTGGCAGAAGAAGAAAGAGAGGAGGGAAAAAAAATGTATCAAAGAGTGAGAAATGAACAACTGCAGACAAAGCGCCGAATCTGGCCTCCCCCCTCCTTTCTCAAACCTTACACCATGAGTAATCCCTGCCGCTCGGCACCGTGACGACTCAGACAAGTAGTCATGGCGTGCGGGTAAGCATCTCCCCGAAGGAAACAATGCAGACAAACACGGTGAGTGGTGAATGCAGACGTCCTGCTCTGGATGAGTAACGTTATTTGAAAAGCAGATAAATGAAAAAAAAGAGAAGAGGGGAAAGGGGGGAAAAAAAAAAAAAACAAACCACGGCACATGCCGGTGGGGAGAGAGAAACCAGATGTCCTGTGTCTCGGCGTGCTGGTGGCATGGCACAGCATGGCACGGCGTGGCACGGCATGGCACGGCATGGCACGTGGGCTTCCGAGCGGGGCGCACGGCTCCGTCAGGGATGCCACGGCACCCTGCAGCAGGGCGATCTGCAGCCCCTCCGCTCGCAGGCTCCTTCCTCTCGTGCGCTGAGGCTTTGCAGGCACCGAGGAAAATTGGTCACTGTCTGCAGACCCCCCACGCCACATCCTTTCCTCCGTGTGTGGGAGCAGCACACCCAGGCGCCGCTGTTTTCACCTTTCTGCTGTCTCTCCTCTAACCGCTGGCCCCAGCTCACTAAAACCCAGCCGAGCCAGGTCTGCCTGACCCTCCTCTGTCTGTGCAAGTAGGGGAAACTGAGGCACGGCACAGCCGCAAGCCAGAGGGGCTGCAGAGCCCCTGCCCGGGCTCTGAGGCTGTGCCTGGGACGCTGCACTCCCTGCCACGTTCCCCGCCACGTCCCCCTTCTGCGCGCAGCTCCAAAGCGGAGCCGCCAGCCCCCGCAGGTGTCAGGATCCCCCCTCCCCGGGGGCTGCTCGCCTGGGGAGACGCCGCGGGGCTTTCTGGCCGAGGGCAGCGGGGGCACGCCGGCCAGGGCAGGAGGGAGCGATGGGGGACCCCGGGCAGACAGCAGCCTGTCACTTTAAAAGGGAGCCAGGAGCCTCTCATCACTTACAGTAACTCTGTGCATCATTTCTTTGCCTTACGCAAGAGGCGAGCGGGGTCCAAGAGCTCGGCGTCGGCCGCAGCCCCGCCAGCACGTCCGGGCAAAGCTGGATTCCTCCGGGCGCTCGGCGGCCTGCGAGCGTGGGCTGAGCGGAGCGTGCGGCCATGCCGGCATCCTCTCTCCAGGGCTCTGGGGGTCTCCTTGGGACCCCCGGCTTCGCCAGCCCGGTGCTGGCTGCGGATGCAGCACCCAGAGCTGAGGGTTTATCCCGGGGAGGACTGATCCTGCACCCTTCTCCGCTCGCCCGCTGGGCGGTGCATCCTGCGGTGATGGCTGGGAGGGCAGCTGGGTGCAAACGCTGCCAAGAGGAACCCTGGGGTGGTTCAGCCCCGGACCCTGGGGGAGGCGAGGGAGCGGGGTGGAGGGCTGGGCTCCGGGCACTGCCGGGCACTGCAGCTTCACAGGGTGCAAGTGCAAGTGCAAGTGCAAGAACTGCGTGAAAATGCTGGTGTATTTTGGGTGGGAAAACAGCTTCTCTGCTCATCTGTTGAAATTCGCACCTTGGGATGGATGGGAATTTGGGGCTTAGCTGTGCCAATGCACAGCTCCCTCCCCAAAACGCTACTGTGGAAGGGAAAAAGTAACTTTCTTCCCCTGTTCTCCCTATTTTCCCATTCCCAATTTTCTTCTTTCTCTTCTTTCCATCTGTTTTTCTTTTTTCTTTATTTTGCCTTGAAAGGAGGAGGGAGAGAATCCGAGACAAGGCAGGGAGCAGAGGAGTTCAGGGGACTCATTCACATCATCAAATACAGATTTTTCAAACAAGCATCTTTAGAAAAGTCAGGTTTTCTTCTTAAAGTTACTCATCCCGTAGAAGAAAAAATAGAAAACAAATGAGACATTCTCCACCACCCATTTGCCAGAAATGGCCAATCCATGACCATCTCGGAGAGGACTTTCCTGGAAGGATGAGGATGCTGCCTGGTTTGGAGCTGCTTTGCCTTGAGTGGGATTTAGGACAAACCCAAACTGACCTTTTCCATGGAAGATTTCAGCTTTCTGTCAACCTTATGGCAAACTGAGAGTTCTTCCATTCCAGGTAACCACGGGATCGAAAACCTTTCATTGAAAATTTTCACTTCTTAAAGTTTTTCGATATTCTGGTTAGAAGAGCAGACACTTTCTGGAGGAGAAAAAAAAAAAAACCAACCGAACAACTTTGCCAGGAAAAACAGTTTCCCACAGATAAGAGTTTGGACATCGATCGCAGAGGCGTAAGAGAGTGAGGGTGAGCATCATGCTTGGAAGAGCTGGAATGTGTAATTTTCCTAGAAGAGAGGAAGGACACTGCGTTTGGGACCCATCACCTACCCGACACTAACTCCTGGTCCTCCCGCCGCGTGTCTCAGTGCTTTATAACCAGACATTATGCAAAATGTTGAATCCAAGAGCTATAAATCCTGCTGCCTCTGTTATACCCTTTTGGAGGTGATGCATGCCTGAAGCTTTGCCTGTTGCAGAATAAAGGAAGTTTTTCCCTTCCTTTCCCCCCCCTCTCTCTCTTTTGGGAGTTTAGCACTTGTAGCACGAGCACCCGTGGTCTCTCTTGCTGTCGCCCTCCTGGGAATCTCCCGGTCGCCCCTGCAGCATCCCTGATGTCCCCGCGGTCATCAGTTTTCCGGCTGTGGTAGGAGCGAGGTGGTCTCACGGAACAGGGACCAAACCCTGGCGTGCGAGGTGCCGTAGGAAACCCCGACCGAAGCCCGGTCAAGCCGTGTCTCCTCACCCAGATTCCTGCTCGCTCCTATTTTTTTTTCCTGGCTGACACAGATGAACAAAGAGGGATCTTTGGGCCACTCTCAATTCACAAACTCCCCTTGGTGGAAGGCTGCCCATGTCTTTTTGTGCAAATCCTTCCCGCTCAGATGCTATTTGATATCTTCAAAGGGGCTATTCTTATGTTGAGAAAAGAGGGCAAGTGTAGGTTTGATGAGGCTCGTCACTCAAAGCTTTTTCACTCAGAAAAGTGCCAGTTTGGGATTAAAAAAAAAATATTCTGTTTTTCATAGGCTGATATTCGGGTGAATAACTCATAAAGGCAGAACACTGGGTATTGGGGTACAAACGTGGGGAGGCGAATGGGAAAACAGCTTTTCTGTATCTGGGAGGGAAATAAAACTCCTTGAACCCACAAAAATGCCTGAAGAGAATTGTCTCAGCCGAGCCAGGGGCAGGCAGTGACTCGCGGTGCCGCCGTTCGGCTGCTGCGGGTCAAGGCCACCGCTGGCAGCGACGGTGGGGCAGGGGAGGGCAGCGAGTCTCTGCGGGGCTGCCCCTCTGCGCCTGGGGAGCAAACTCCTCGCACCGGTCTCAGAGCTACCAAATCTTCCCGGGTTTGCAATGTGCCAGGAGGGATCTGGCCTGAGCTGGGGGGAATCGGAGCTGCTCAGCTTCCCACGTGGTACCCAGCCCTGGGGTGGGTTGGGGTGTCCCATGTCTCCGAATCCTGAGCGCAGAAAGGGCTCTCAGCACCTTCTCCCTTTCTAACATCTTCTTTAAAATTTCCCTTTTGAGCAAATAAATAGCTGAATAAAGGAAAAAATGCCTTCGCAACGGTGGCTGCGGGGTCCTGGGAGGCAGCAGGCCTGCCGGCACGGATGGTCCCCAAGAAAGCTCCCATGGATGATGCTCGGCCAGCCCCGGCTGTGGATCCAAGGGGTCACCCGGTCACCTTCGCGCGGCACATCTGCCGTGGCTGCCGGCGGAGGCTGCAGGACGGCCGGGAGGGCTTGTGCCACGCCCCGGATGCCAGGCTGGTGTTTGCGGGGTGCGGAGTATCGTGCTGCCCACCAGCCCTGCTCGCAGAGGGCTCCTGCCCTGCCCAGGGGCTGCCTGCACCGGGTCCGGCCCTTGCAGGATATCCCCTGCCTGTGATGGAGAAAACACCGCCGAAGCCGGGGAACACGGAGGCGGCTGGCTAGAGGATTTTTCTTCTGATTTTTCATTGCAAGGGAGGGGGAAAGCTGTCCCTCCCTGAAGGAGAGTGCGCTGGCAAGAAGCGGAGCTCTCCCCTGCCTGCAGCACCGGGGCTGCTGCACCGCGCTTCTGAGAAACGGGTCCTGGGGGGCCTCTTCCAAGAAAGTCGGCTTCTGCCACCGGGACCTGATTCTGCAGAAGTGGGCGTGCAGTAAACGCTCATCTGAAGGGAGCCCGAGAGCTGCCTGAAAAGAAGCTGAGCCCTCTGGAAAATCCCAGGCCTCCGAAAGGGTTGGGTTAAGAGCCGGGTTTAAGGCCAGGCGCAGCCTAGGAGCCAGTTCAGCGCTCGCAGTGCTCACAGCCAGCCCTGCCCTCGCCCGTCTCCTGTTTGTCCCCTCGAGGGAAGATTTTTGGGGGGGCAAAACTGATGGGTTGGCTGGGATCTCTGCTAGGGCCACCAGAGCTTGTACCTGGTCAGGGAACCAGCTTTTCCATCGCACAGGAATTCCCAGGTACAGACTTTTTGTTCAAGAAAAGATTTTTTTTTTAAAAACAGTTTTCCTGTAAAAAATGAAATTATAGCAAAAAAAAATCCAGGTGGGTTGAAATACTTTTCATTTCAGTTTCACCTTTTAAAACTATTTTATCTGTCCATAAAATGAAAATTTCAAAAAGAGCTACTTTTGAAGTAAAAAAAGGAGAAGGTAGAGTGGTCACATTTTGGTGCTATTGAAACATACTGGCTTCGACACTTAGTGAAAAACTTTATTTCACTCCTTCCACGTGAGATTTGGACCATCCGTCCCCAACCCGCGCAGGTCCCTGTGGCAGGTGGGACCGTCACCTCCCAAACTGCCGCTCCGAGCCAGCCTTAGCGGCAAGGCCGGAGCTCCGAGCCTTCCTCCGCAGCCGGCGGCATCTCCCCGACCTGCTCAGAGGTGGCCCCAGCGCCTGGGCGACGGTTTGGGTCCCACATCTGGGCGACGGTCCAGCATCCCCAGGGAGGTTTGGGCCCTCCATCCAGAAGATGTTTGGGTCCAGCATCCGGGTGCTGGTTTGGGCCCAGCACCCTGGCGCGGGCTCTGCTCCCCCAGGGGCATTGGGGACCCTCTCCCTGCCGGTGGGACGGGATGTTGGGGTGTAACAGAGTCGGGCCGGGCGGCTGCTGGGGTCACCAGCACAGTGCCTTGCTGTTCCCATCTGTAAAATGGGGTCACTGACTCTGTCCCGGCTCTGCCCCATGCACATCGTGGGTGGGGGCGTGCGTCCCCCCCCAGCACCCCCCAGCCGCCCACTCCCCCGTGCCTCAGTTTCCCTCCCGCGACCCCCC